>APFE030513210.1:74406-233868 GCA_000404065.3 Pinus taeda
ACACCTCCTCCTATATGAAGCCATTGAGAAATGCGGTCTTCACATCCATCTGGTGGATCTTCCAACCCATCTCTGATGCTATCGATATAATGGAGCGAATCGAAGTATATCGAGCGACGGGAGCGGAGGTCTCCTCATAATCAACTCCCTCTACCTGGGAGAACCCTCTAGCCACAAACCTCGCTTTGAATTTCTCAATGCTGCCATCTGCAGCATGCTTTACCTTGTAAAGGCATCTGGAAGTAACCACGAACTTTCCCTCAGGCCTCGGCACCACCTCCCAAACATCATTCTTCATGATAGAAGAATACTCCTCCTGCATGGCCTCTCTCCAGACCTGCTGGCTAGTTGCCTCCTCATAGCTAGAAGGCTCAAAGTCAAGGATGCTGGTAACCATTGCCATATAGCTACAAAACCTCTCAGGTGGTCTACTCTCTCTGACCGGCCTTTTCGGCTCAGCAACAGATGTGGCTTCTCTCAAGGTGTTCTGAAGCCACTTGGGCTTCCTCTTCCTTGAGCGCACTTCTCCCACTGGAGAATGAAACTCCTCCTCATCATCATCAGGGACCTGAACTCCTGACTGTCTCTCTGTTGTCCTCCTGCCTGCACCTGAACCTGTAGAAGCTGAGGTACGGTGTGAACTATCCATCAGTGGACTCCCTAGTGAACTGCTCTGTGAACTGCTCGAAGCATCACCCCTCTGGCTCGGCGAGCCACTGCTCAATGACGGACTTGACATCCTCATATAGATGTACCTCCTGATCCTCCTAATCCCTGCCCACTGGATCCCTGCGACTGACTCAACTGCTGCTGACGGTCTGGCTGATCTAGATACTCTAACTCCCGTGACCTCCTAAAGGCCCTGTTCTCCTCGAACTTCACATCCCGCTTAACAACTCTCCTCTATGCAGGAATGTAAATCTGAAAGGCCTTTGAGGTCTCACTGTAGCCCACAAAGATACCCTTCTCTGCGGTGGGCTCTAGTTTGGTCCTCTTCTCCTTGGGTATGTAGGAGTATGTAATGCATCCAAAGATATGAAGATGACCAATATCAGGCTTCTTAAAGCCCCCTCCGGAGTCATGTGCCCCAAGACACGATGCGAACTCCTGTTCTGCAAGAAAACAGCTGTGTTGCAAGCCTCTGCCCACAAGAACAATGGCAACCCCTTATCATGTGACATGGCTTTGGCAGCCCCTACGATGGGTCTGTTCTTCCTCTCCGCAACCCCGTTCTGCTGGGGGTTGTAAGGAACAGTGAACTCCCTCCTAATGCCTGCCTCCGCACAATAATCAACAAACTCTCCAAGGGCGTACTCTCCCCCATTGTCCGACCTTAGGGACTTGATCTTCCAACTTGTCTATGTCTCCACAAGAGCTCTAAACTCCTGAAACAGCGTGAAGACCTCACTCTTGGTCTTCAAGAAATAAATCCAGGTCCTCCTGGAGTGATCATCAATGAATAAAACATCGTACTCATATCCACTCAAGGAAACATAAGACATCCGATCGCTCACATCAGAATGAATCAAATCAAGTATCCCAGTCGCTCTACTGTCACTGATGGGAAAAGGGAATTGGGCAAACTTGCCCATCGCACATCCTCTGCAAGTATCAAAGTGATCAGTACTGAAATCTAGCACACCTGTAGTGATCTCCCGCAAGGTCCTCAAGGCTCCATGATACATATGTCCCATCTTGCAGTGCCAAATCTCACATAGCTCAGAACTACTAGCTCTGTTGTCAGTACTACTGCTCAATGCCACAAGGGACTGGAATGCAAACTTGTACACCTTTGCATGGCGTACACCTATCACTCTAGCTGAATCAGCTGGAGTGCCCCTGGGATACATCAACACCTATCCTCCCTTGAACAGTACCTCATACCCTCTGTCCTCCAAAGCTAAGACGGATATGAGGTTCTTCCTCATCCCTGGCACATAAAGAACATCTGTCACCTTCAAGGGAGGTTTGGACTCCCTCTGAAATGTCAGTGTCCCCCCCCCGACTGCTCTAACAACTCTGTCATCACTGAGTACTACCTCTATATCAGTGTCACTCTCTGAAAGCTCTGAGAAGTACTCACGGACTCCTGTCATGTGACGTGAAGCCCCACTGTCTACATACCAGATACCTGAAGATGCTCTGCTAATCGAGGGAAAAGCATGCTCCCTCTGAACCTGTGTGGCAGGTGATCCTGCACTAGAGGACTCATACGTAGTGAATGCAAACTCTCGGTCAAAACGACCTGCAAAGTCCTCAATCTCTGCTGAAGCTGCCACGCTCTGGTTCTTCCCCTTCTTCTTTCTCCGGACACACAACTGCATAGTGTCCCATCTTTGACAATTCCAACATTTCACCTTGGAATAGTCCTTCTGTGTGTTTACCTATTTACCTTTACCTTTTCCTTTGCCCCCACCACTGCTTGTGGAAGCCTGCTTCTTCCTTTTGCCTTTCTTGCCTCCTGCCACCAGTGCTACATCCTCATCCTGCTCAACTGACTTGGCTGCCCAAGCTGACCTTTCCTGATCTCTGTCTGAATGCAATCATCCCAAAACCTCTCCCATGTGGGAAGGGTCTCACGTGCACAAACCCCATCAACAAAATTCATCCATGAACGGGGGAGGCCATTCACTGCAATCCGCACCAACTTAGAGGGTGGAATGGCCTCTCCAATTGCTGCCAACCCATCTCTCACATTAGTAATCTTTGTGAGATATCCAGCTGCGCTATCATTACCCATCTTAATGTTCTTCAGCTTCTCCTTCATGACCATTTTCCAGTTCTCATTAGTACTCTGGTAGAGATTGGACAACGTTGTCCACATCTCATGGGCATTGCTCTTTCCTCTCACATGAGGAATGCAATGGTCTTTGACTCCATCTAGAATCAGCCTCTTAACCTTGTTGTTCTTTTTATTATACTCAGCCAACTGAGTAGCATCAGTAGGCACAACAACAGGGTTCTGTGTGGTATGCACCATGATATCCCAGACTTCTGCCTCCTCAAAGATACTCTGCATTCTCTCCTTCCAAACGCTGTAATTTGTATGCCCATCCAGCCTATCGTCCACCCTCAATCTCAATGACATCCTGTTGTCCTAAAACTGAAAAATAGCACTCCTATAATAAAGATAAAACTGTTGTTTGTCAAAAATCAGCTAGCTGGAATTTTCTGAATGAAAAATCAGCAGGTTGTAATTTTCCTCCTTGCTGTCCCAAACTGTACTTTAGAACTCATGCTCTGATACCATGTAGAAATTTTTCATTTCCCACCCCGGTTTTCAGTTTCACCTTATTTCTCCCATATAGTTAAATTCCCTTTCCCATATCCATACATTCAACAATTGAAAAAATACATTTTTGCTGAAAACATAAATTCTGGAAATTTTACAGAATGTTGGAAAATGCAGAAATAAAAAAATCAGCAGGTACAAACAGTTATTTAACACATTTGAACACAGTGATTTTTGGTCAGTGTGACACTGGAAAAACCCCCTACAACTCTTGGGGAAAACCAGTTCGATAGCTCTTCTTTATCTCTAAAAATGTCTTTTTTACAGTCAGAAATATTCAGCAAAAATCAGCAAACAAATTTACAACTTATCTCTTTTCTCGTGTCTCACAGCAAACTGGCAATTACAGCAAACAGAACAGCAATAAATGATGTACGGCCTCCTCAATTTTCGTGCCCACTTTCAGCCTTAAACGCTGTTGTACGGCCTGCATTAAATGCATTGTACGGACTGCAATAAATGCGTTGTATGGACCTCGATTTGCGTGCAGAAAAAGTAGCAAACTGCTCCTCGATTTCTGTGCAAACCACTCCTCGATTTCTGTGCAAACCAGCTGTACGGATTTCTAGAAAATCGTGCCAAAATCAGCCTTTCATTGTGTGCTGAATCAGCTGTACAAATCTACTCAACTGCTGCCTTGGAATGTGTGCCAAGCAGCTATCTCCTTCTCCTCCTTGTCCAGAAATCTTCCTTGCTCTGTTGCTCTCCTTCTCTCAATCTGCTCATGAAAGAATAAATGAACTTTTGCCTCATTTTCCTCCTTTAATCTAATCCTAAGTGACTTTTGGGTAACCTCTAAATCCAATCACTGAAATAGATTGAGATCTAGGGTTGAAATTAAATTCTCATTTAAATCTCACTTTTTATTTTTTTAACTCACCCCACTTTAATAAAGACCCACTTAGTCATTTATTTCCAAAGTCACTTTTCCTTTCTAATTTTACATTAACTTTATTAAAGTCACTTTAAAATTAGGCTTTAGTAACTTTATCACTTAAAGTCACTTTTAAATTAGATTTAACTTTATAAAAATTATAAAGTTACTTTAGGAGAAAAATTAAATTCTTTTGGACACCTTTCCCTAGGCCAAAGATCAAAGCCTTAGGGAACCACCTGTCCTATGGTACCAAATTTCAACACATTTGATGTACCTTCCATCCCATGCATGCTGCCAGAGATATCAGAGATCGGATCATGGTATACCTTGTTGTGGGAGCAAAGGTTTCTTCATAATCAATGCCTTCTTACCAATAGAAGCCTCGAGCCACGAATCTTGCCTTGAGTTTTGTGAATGCTTCCATCTGCAACGTGCTTGATTTTATATAACCATTTAGAGGTTACCACTGATTTGTCATCTGCTCTTGGGACAATTTCCCAAACTCCATTCTTCATGATAGATTGGTATTCCTCATTCATTACATCTTTCCATTCTTGATGTTTCGCTACTTCTTCAAAGGTAGAAGGTTCCTCTTCAATGAGCTTTGATATGTATGCCACGTATCATGAGTACCTTTTTGGTTTCTTGCTTTCCCTGAAAGTTTAATTTGTCGTGTGACCTTCTGCTTCTTGAAGAGTGGTTGTTAACTAGTTATGTCTTTTCCTTCCTTCAGGGAGAGTGATTGGTTCATTGGGACCTTCTTCTTCTTGATGAGAGACTTCTCCTTCATTAGTACCTTCTTCCTCAAAAATAGGAAGATCCTCCTCATCAGAATCAGATGGGAGATCCTTGGATTTCTTGAAGGCAATGCTTTCATCAAAGATTACATCTCTGCTTACTTCTATTTGATGTCCTTCCTTTATGTAGATTCTATAGGCTTTCGAAGAGTTGTTATATCCAACAAAGATTCCTTTCTAGCTTGCAGGATCTAGCTTCTTCCTTTTGTCCTTGGGAATGTGAATATATACTAGACATCCAAAAATTCGAAGATGATCAATATTAGGTTTCTTCCGAGTGAAGACTTCTTCTAGAGTTACATTGCCAAGTGACCTGTGAGGACTTCTATTCTAAATATATGCTACAGTTTTTGTTGCTTCTCCCCACAAGAATTTAGGTAGATCTTGATCATGGGGCATAACCTTAACACTTTCTTCTATAGCTCTATTCTTTCGTTCAGCTACTCCATTTTGTTCAGGATTGTAAGGAACAATAAACTCCCTCTTAATCCCAGCCTCCTTACAAAAAGAAATGAGTTCTTTGGAAGTATATTCACCTCCATTATCTAATCTTAGGATCTTTATCTTTCTTTTTGTAAGATTCTCTACCTCTGTCTTGATTTCTTGAAATTTTGTGAATACTTCATCCTTGGATTTAACTAGATAAACCTAAGTTTTTCTTGAATGATCATCGACAAATGTAACATACTATTGATGACCTCCAAGAGATTTGGACATGGGTCCACATACATCAGAGTGAATGAGATCTAAAATCTCTTGAGCTCTAAATGTACTATTTGCAAATGGTTTCTTTGCAATCTTTCCCAGGGAACAACCTTTGCAGATTCCTTCATGTTTTTCTTTAAGATTTAGAATCCCATTTACAATGGAATTTAGCATTGGTAGAATTTTGTAAAGGAGATGGCCCAATCTTCTATGCCATAATTCACATGGGCTTATCTCGATGTGGACAAGTGCTTTATTTTGAGGAGATGAGAGTCTGTATAGTCTCCCTTCTCTAACTCCAATGACCCTAGCCTTTTCAATGCTTGATTCTTTAGCCCAAACCACTACTTTACCATCTATGAAAGCAACTCTATCTCCTTTTTCTTCTAGAGATGAAACTGAAATTAGATTTTTGTACAAACCTGGAACACATAATATGTTGTTAATCTAAATGTTGCCTCCACCTTCCAGCACAATTGATGTTGATCCAACTCCTTTGACGAGATAGCTCTTGTTGTCACCAAGCTCCACTGAGTATGAGGATTTTCCTTTAGACAAGGTCTTGAGTTGCTTGTGATGTGCCTTGAACCTCCAATGTCTATTACCCATATGTTTTCATCTTGGAATGTTCCGGAGAGAGCTGAGAACAGTCCTTCATTTCTTGAAGCTTTGAGATCTTAGGAAGAGAAGAATTTATTCCACGTTGTTTTGAAGTATTGTTTGATTAGGCTAGCTAAAGATGAACATTTCTTCACAAGCTTTTCCATGATATAGTTGATCTCCTTCATGCCCTCCATGAACCATGGCTCTGATCCATGTTGAAGAATCTAGGGCAGTTCATGGCTTAGTGATTCTTCACAGACTTATTGATAACAGTTTGTGTTGTCTTCTTCAATTAGCTGTGTTATGTTAGTGTGTTCTTCAATCATCAAACAATTATCAAAATAGAAGATCAACAATAGTACAAGTACACAAGATGTTGGCTCCAAGCTAGGGCAAAACCTCTCCTCTTGAGAGTAAAACCCTTGAATCTCTTCTTATAGATATTTAGATGATGAATACCAAGACCCTTGACAAAATAGACAAAAGGTTACCTCTAAGATGTTTGTCCCTATCCTCTACTCTGTTTGGTCTATAATTCACAATCTATAGACTTGATATCACTATACTCCTCATGTCTTCGCTATTCAATCACAGTGTTCGACTCCTTTTCTCGGTTGCCACAGTTCCTCGTTTATGTTATTAGTCCTTCATGTTCTTTGTTGGTTATAATAGTGATAAGAGAGGCCACCACCTAGAGTTATATTGAACACAGTCACTATGTATATATACACTGTCATTCGATGACTTCCGAGAGCTATCACAGTGAATGGATACAAACTTCCGAGAGCTTGACACGATGTATATATATCATCGGTAGATTTCCGAGATATTATACCTGCTCACTATGCATGCGTACCTTTCTTCGCTGACTGTATTATGAACTGATCTGAAGACTTGTTACATTTGACTTCACGTCACTCCTTATATATATATATATGGGTCAACGATGGTGCATTGAGCTGACAGGAGTGCCTTGAAACTAGGCTGACATATCATCAAGGAGATCACTGCATTTTTGTAGAGCCGATTTGCACGAGGATAGTGACACTTGTTCTTGGAGAGTAAACCTTTGACCTTATGACTTTTATAATACTTATGATGAAACATAAAATCCTAAAGACATCAAGAAGAAGTCTTTGACCTATGGTAAATACATCTTGCTCATGAAACCCATGATGCAAGGAATAATAATTTTCTTCATAACATTATAATTACAAGTCATAATGAAAATCGAACCTAATTACATTTTCTTCAACATTGGGCATGACCCCTCTCTTTAGCAGTTGACACCCTAAACATGGCCCCTCTTTCTCTCTACAAACTCAGTCCCTTCTCTTCAGTTGTTCGACCTTCCTTCTTCTCACTCGAATCAGCCCTCTTCTCTCTCATTTGATGTGATTTGCAAATCATGTCGTTCACCCACTCATTCCAAGAATTTATAATTTCTCTCATAACCCTGTTTCCTCCTTGAAATCTTGAAAGAAAATATCAAAGGCCAAAATTCGATCTTATCACTTTCTTTGATTTTGTCAAATGGAAATATTAATTTCCGAAGTTATAAACTTTAGAAATTTTGAGTTACAAAGCCAATAATAACTAATTAAATTAATTATCATGTTTTTCTTAGGTTTTGATTTATGAAGAATTAGAAATGTCGAAATAAGTAAATTTTCAAGATACCTTTTGCATGCCTAGACACAAGACCTATGCAAAGACACCTATCTGAGCTACAATTTTAACACTCCCTCTTAGCGAGGAAGGTGTTATGCACTACCTGCAAACCTACCTTTCATCATGACCTTCATGAGCATGCCTACAACCTGCTCATCTATAGGTACATATTGTAGCTTCATTGTGCCCTTCTGCACAGAGTCTTGGATGAAGTGGTACCTGATCTTTTTGTGTTTCGACCTGTCATGAAACATTGGGTTTTTCAAGAGCTTGACACAACTATGATTATCACAATGTATCACAGTCGACACTAACTCTTGATCAAACATTCCCATGAATAACTTCCAAAGCCAAATGGCCTCACATGATGCCAAATTTGCTTCCATGTACTCAGCCTCGACAAAACTTAGTGCAACTGACTCTTATTTCCTATTAAACCAATGTTGTGAAAATCACGATCAGGATTAAATCGGCACGGGGAACAAATCGGAAAAAATCGGAAAAATCAGGAAAAAAATCGTTTGGTGCAAAAATATTCATTTTTTTTTTCATTTTTTTTCAATTTTTTTAATATCTAAACCATCTACAACATAAAATAAATACATTGACACATAAATATGATAAAAAAAACTAATAATAATATCATTTCTAGCACTAAAATCGCACATAACATTGAATCATGTTCTAAATAGTAAGTCCTGACTCCTGAGTCCCAACTCAGCCTCAAAATATCAACAAAAAATATGATAGTGTATCTCATCATGTCATAATGTCATATACAATAAAATGAAAGTCTAATCCCATTGATTTCCTCTACCCCTCTTGCGAGAAAATGCCACAGCTTTCCCTTTCCCTCTAGATGTAGATGTTGGTGCCTGTGCTGGTGGAGATGGCAGTGGAGTCTGACGTGCTTTAGACGGTGAAGAACTAGAAGTAGGAGGTATAGGAGGTAGACCACGTCTTCTACTGGTGGCAGTGGTAGCCCGAGCAGGCGGTGTCACCTCCTCCTCCTGTTCCTCCTCCTCCTCCTCCTGCTCCACCTGCTCCTCCTCCTGCTCTTGCTCCTCCTCCCCCTCCACAACATCCTGCACTAACCAATCGTCAGCAAACTCCATGAGAGGCCTCTCGGCCTCAACCCTCCATGCAGCAGTGGTGTCAATCCCATCCAATGAGATGGCATCCACTCCAGGTGTCTTCTCAAGTTGCCTCACCCACAATCAAAGATTCTAGTAGACGTAGACCATGTCATTAAGTCGCTAGGACTCCAACCTATACAAAGATCATGAAATAATAATTAATAATTATAAAAAAAATATTGTTTAATGAATTCAAAAATTTATTTGAAATTTGCAATATTTTAAATTTTTAAGTGTTAACCTGTTGTGCTTCTTGTTGTGTATTTTTTCAAATACACTCCAGTTGCACTCACATCCTGAGGAGCTACATGTTTGGCTGAGGATACGAATGGCAAGATTTTGCAGAAAGGGGTACCCTGACACGATACATTCTCCACCATGCATTTACAACAAAATTACAAATAAAATATTAAATAAACATAAGAAAAAAATGGAATTTGAAGAGACAATGAAATTTGAAACAAAGTTACAAACTAAAAAATACCTGGCATTTTAATCGTCCTATCAGCCACAGCCATGTCAAAGCCAAATGTGCCACCTGCCATCCTATATGTCTTAATTTCTTTAGAGATCTTTGTAAGTTTTGCTGGAGATCGCACCATCTTTTGGACACAGGATAAGAATCCATCCATGATCTCAGCATCAAATACAAACCCACATGCGTAAGAAAATGCGGGGTTCAGGAAAATCCCAGCAGCATGAATGGGACGATGGAGTGTGTTGTTCCATCGCTCATCAATCACTCCCCATAGGAGTTGTCTCTGAAACCCCTCATCTCCCTTATCATCATAGTAGGCTCGAATGGCTTCTTTGGCCCTGTCCATGGCCTCATCAAATAGCCCATTGCGGGCTTCTCACCATCAACTAACCGAAGAACCTTTAACAAAGGTTCAGTAACGGCACACACCTCCTACACTCCCGCCTAGAAGTCTTCCCGGTATGAAACTAATCTGCATACGACCTCTCCCTCTGGTTTGCGGCTCATTGGCAAAGCACGCCACTCCTCTGAAAGAAACATTCTCTTCACATCCCACATAGAATTCAAAAGGGATTGAAGAGATATGAAACCAGTGGCAAACTGTGTAATGGCGGGGTGCATTAACTCTTTGTTGTTGGTGAATCTTCTCATCAAGCTAAGCACAGATGTATGGTTATATATAAATTTTGTAATGCTTTTGGATGACTCAACAATATCTTTGACAACAGAAATTTTCCCTATGTCCTCCAACATCAAATCAATACAGTGTGCAGCACAAGGTGTCCAAAATAAAGTAGGATGCCTGTCCATAAGCAAACTGCCAGCAGCAGCATAATTTGCAGCATTGTCTGTTATTACTTGGACAACATTTTCTGCATCCACCTCCAAAATAAACACATCTAGCAAATCACATAAAGTTTTTGCATCTTTGATTTGTGCAGATGCATCAACAGATTTGATAAACATAGTCCCCTTGGGACAACTAACCAAGAAGTTTATAAGCGTTCTCCCCTTTTGGTCAGTCCAACCATCTGACATCACAGTGCATCCTGTTTGTGCCCATGATGCCCTAAAATCCTCCAATCTTTTGGTGCAGTCAAGCTTTTCATTTTGAAGATCCAGCCTCTCATGTCATGATAAAAAGGGATTTTGTACCCCGGGCCAACAGTTGCAATAGCATCAAAAGCAAGTTGGAAAAATGGGTTATTCCTTACAATGCTGAAAGGAATATCACTTCAAAGGAGAAATTTTGCCAGCAACTTGTCAGCTTGTTCTTTCTCAGTTTTTTTTAGCATTGACCTGATAGATAGCTACGAAACAGGTGTGGTTCGAGGAACAAAAAATGATGAGGCAGCTACCGGATTGGTTGTTGCTGCAGTAGAACCAGTGGCACTTGCTTGTTCAGCGGACTTTTTTAGTTATCTCTTCATTTCTTCTTTGGCCTCTCTATTGTGGTCTAAAGTTTCCAATGATTTCATGGCTCTTTGGATGAGTTCAGGATTTGTATTTTTGCAAGGCCCTACATCAAATCCAGGGATTTTTGCAAGGTGATACTTCAATCTGTACACTCCCAGGACATATGGTGCCCACACAACTCGCAAGTCAAGTTTAGTCTATCATTCGAAGCATTAGGTTCACCAAATTCCCAGAAAGGGTCCAATTTCCTTGGCATGTTTGATTTTGAACTTTGAAGTTGAAAACTTGAATAGTGTTTCGGTGAACCTATGGGAAAATAAGGATTACAATTTAGTATTGACAAGTTACAAACTTAAAATTTAGTATTTTACTATTTACATTGTACAAAAACTAAAAAATATTGCATACAGTTTAAGAAACCTCATTCCAAACCCAACCAAAAAAACTAAAAAAACAATACATTGGACAAATGTCAAAAACCCCATTTCAAACCCAACCAACAAAACTAAAAGAAAATTACATTGGACAAATGTCAAAAACCCCATTCCAAACCCAACCAAAAACATTGAAAAAAAACAAAAACAAAGTTACAAAACAATGAAAACAAAAAACATTGGTGCCCATACTAGTTTTATGAAAATATAGTGTCTCCTCCTTAGCTCACTCTTCGATTTTCTCCTCTAGCTAGTTGATTTAGCTCCAAAATCTCCAAGTCTCTAACTCTCCAAAACCCCAGCGCACCTTCTGCTATCCAAATGAACAAAAAAAATCGCGTTTTCCCTTTTAAAATCGCACTGCCCAACGGGCCTGCTATTTTTACCGAAAAAAATCGCAATTTTTTCGAAAAAATCTGGCAAAAAAAAATCCGATTAATACGCGCGATTTTATCTTTTCTTTGAAATTATCGCGATTATACGATAATATTGCGATAATATCACGATTAGTGCAACACTGATTTGAATACCTTGTAACAAGCAAATTGCAGCTGAACAAACAACAAAGTTGTTCTTTCAGCATGTATGAGTTCATTTTGGGTTACCCACTTACATTGTATTTGATCGAGATTCCCGAATTGTTGGGAAGTTTTGGTCAAGTCTGTGGGAATTGATGGACACCAGACTGAAGAAGAGCACAGCCTTTCATCCACAAACAGAGGGCCAAACAGAGGAGGTCAACAAAACAGTGACCACAGTGACCCAGTTGCTCAGAGGCTATTGCAGCAAGCATCCCAAGTTTTGGGATGAACATTTATGTTATGTGCAACATGCTTACAACCGTGCTAAACATTCTTCTACACAAATATCTCCTTTTGAGACTTGTTTTGGTTTCATACCAAGGTCTCCCTTGGATTTTATCTTTAGTAAAGACATAGCAGTTGATGGACACAGTAATGTGGACAAAGCAACCAAGTTCATTGAACAAATCCAAGAAATTCACCAGGCAGTACAGGAATAGCTGAAAAAGAGCCAACCCAAGTACACGGCAAGGCATGACAAGCATCGAATTGAGCATAAATTCCAGGTTGGTGATCAAGTCTTGTTGTACATCAGCAAAGACAGAATGCAAGGTGAAGGTAAGAAGTTGAAGCCAATAAGGTATGGGCCTTTCAAGATACTTGAGAAAATTGGTGAGAATGCTTTTCGCCTTGATTTGCCAGCATACATGCACATCTATTCAGTAGTTAATGCAGAGAACTTGAGACTATTTGAACTTACTTTGATTGAAAATCCCGAAGAGCAAAGTCAGTTGCATTCTATTGATGATTTGTAGCCTAAATATCTCAATGAGTTGCAGGAAGATACAATTCTGGACAGGAAGGTGAGAACTACATGCAGAGGGGATGTTGAGTACCTCAGAATTGGACACAAAGGTTCAAAACCAAACAGTGCAAGATGGATAGAGATTGGACAAGTGAGGAAGCTGTATCCTCACTTTATTGATGCTTAAAAACCAACTTTTGGTGGTCCAAAAGCCTTTTCAATGGGAAGGCGTGATCCAAATGGATTCTAAGACCCTCTAAATCTTCATATGGTTAAGAACTATCGCAAAAGAAAAACCTTTAAAGAAGGCAGATAACACTATTGAGAGGCAAAAAAATATAGAAAACATTGAAAAACAGGTTATCGGCGGTCAAAGCAACTTTGAATCGAAGTCGTCGGATCTGGCTGATCAACGATCCAGATCCGATCGGCGAATCGCAATCAGCGGTGGCAAAGGGAGGATATTGGCGGAGACCACGTGGTATATGCGACAGCGATCAGCGAGGCCAACGAGGACCGTCGATCAAGCGCGCAGATCGACAGCCCACGTTGCATCGCAATATCGCGTCGGCAAACCACAGAGGAGCGAGGCTATATACATATACATATATGTGATGCAATGGCCAGACCTGATAACATTATAGACAATATTCTATATATTTTGAAGTCCGGAAAACATCAATTTCCTTTGTATTTCGCATTTCCGCCAAATGAATGGATTACAAAGGAAATGCGCCCGATGCGATATTACGGACCCGAAAGGGTTTATTAATGTTGTTGAATACTATTTCAAGTCCGATATGAGCAAGATTTCGTGTTTTAATGCATTTTTTAATATAAAAGGGAAATCACAAAACAGGCAAGATTTCGGGAGGACCAAAGGAAATAAATAGTTTAGGTTGGGCTCCGCCCGATCCCATACATTCGCTGCCATGTGTCTAGGCTAAGGAGAGAGAAAACCACCCTCATCGGGCGGTTAAACTCCGTATGAAAGAGCCTCCCGAAACAAACCACAGCCATTGGATCTGGATCTCCCAGATCAACAATGGAGATGCAATATCGCTACAAAGGCGTACCCGATAGGAGTTATAAGGCGAATTTATAATATTTCAAATCCGATGAATAGTGTTTTGGCGGATTTTTCTGTGTTTTGCAACGTTTCTCTGTGTAAACAAAAAAGCACCATTTTTGGGATTTCAAAGGCCCGATGACCCATTCCATTACAGTACAGGAGGCCACCATCCCTAAAAGCGTTTAGCAATGATTGCTAATGCTCAGAGGGGGATCTGAGCGGACAGATGTCGAGAAGCCAGAGAGCCCAAGAAGGAGAAACGAACAGACAGCGCAGATTGGCTTTAAAGCCACAGAAGACAAAAGACAGAGGCAGGCAGTGCTGAGACAGAAGAGACTTGGGGGATCCAAGTAAAGCCTTATTGTTTTGTATCTGTTGTGTGAAGCTCAAATTGAACTCACTGTTGTAAAACTCTGTTTTGAAGACATAATAGAGAGGTCACCACTGAAGGCGGGACCAGGAGATGTAGCCCAGGAGTATTGGGTGAACTCCTTATTAAACTTGTTGTGTTTATGTGTGTTGTCTATTATGTTTCTTTTACCGCTTTATTGTCTATGTATTTCGCAATATTATCGATCCATTGCACAAAGTAATATAGGCAAATCCATGCACATGAATCTGTAATGCCTTAATAATTGTTTAAGATCTCATTATCAGATCACCCATGTAGCATCCTCAGAGGGTAGTTTGTTCCTCAACTTCCTCTTCGTTATTTCCATGATCTCTTCAGGCTCCAAAATCACTTATCCTTCCTCATCCAACGGAAGAAGCTCTGTGGAAGAGTTGACCTGTTGCTTCAACGCCCTCTTAAGGCAAGAAACATCGAATACGGTGTCATTCTTACTCCCCTCCGGTAACTCTAGCTCGTATGTCGCTTCCCCCACTCTCCTAAAGATCTTATATGGCCTAAAGAAATGAGGCTTCAACTTTTTAGCTCCACTCTTTTGAAGTGAGGATTGTCGATAGGGTTGCAATCTCAAGAACACCAAGCCCCCCATCTTAAAGCTACGCCCTATCCTATGCCAGTTTGCAAATGTCTTTTGGCGATTTTGTGTCATTCGTAAGTTCTCTTCAAGGCTTTTTAGGATCTCCTAGGTTCTCCTATATCCAATCTTTGGCTTTGGGTGTGTTGTTGTCCCCAAAGACTAGTTCCACAAACAATAATGCTTCATACACGTACAAAGCCATGAATGGAGTCATACCTATGAACATATGGTACGTGTTGTTATAAAAAAACTCTCCCAAGTACAACTACTTAATCCATGCCCTTTGTTGCTTCAATGCATAATTTTGCATCTACCCTTCCACCCATTTATTTACAATTGTCGTCTGATCGTTTGTCTGTGAGTAGTAGTTGGTGTTATGTGTCAATTCTTTCCCAACCAATTTGAAGAGCTCTCACTAGAAAGCACTAGGAAAACGATTGTCCTTGTTACTAATGATGAATTTTGGAAGATCGTGCAACCTAAAGACCTCCCTAAAAAGTAAGCCTGCCACCTGATAGGTAGAATAATTTGATGAGATCGTAAAGATATGTGTAAACTTGGTTAGTCGATCTACCACCACATAGATGCAATCCTTTCCTTTTACCTTAGGCAACCCTGTAATAAAATCCATAGAGACACTGCCACTTTTGCTCGGGGCTAGGGAGAGGCTGAAGGTGCTTTGTTTTGTTTTGCTGGCATACTGGACACTCCTCCACATATATATCAAAACATCCTTGTTGAGGCCCTTCCATGAGAACCTCTCACTCACCTGCCTATAAGTTTTGAAATAGCCCAAATGCCTTGCTAAAGGTGTGTTGTGCATGGCTCAGAGGATCTTCTCCTTAAGTTTGGACTCCGGCACTAAATAAATCTTCTCTTTGTAGTAGATAATTTCATCCATCACTATATAGTGGTCATCTTGGACAATCCCATCCATCACCTCACAAGCAAATATGTTTTGAGTACTCTACCAAAAGGCTTGCCTTCCAATCCTCTACAACCACATCTAGTTAACAAGCAATGGGCGTTCTGGAGAGGGCATCATCAAAAACATTCTTCTTGCCCTCTATGTACTCTATGTCAAAGTCAAATACTTGTATTTTGCTCACCCATTTCTGATGTCTTTCATTCAAGTCACTCTGTTCCATGAAATACTTCAAACTATTATGATTTGTTCTCACCATGAATCTACCACCTACTAAGTATTGTTTGAACTTGATCAAAAGCATTTCCTTGTCGTAAAGGAGTATAGTCTATTAGTATCCCTTAGTTTCCCACTCTCAACTATTAGGTGCCTATTTTGCATTGAGACTGCCCATGTGCCTACCCCCGATGCATAACACTCCAGCACAAAGGGCTATGAAAAGTCAAGAAGAGCAAGTGCTCATTGTTTCCTTCAACCTGTCAAAGGATTTTAGGTCAACCTCTAACCACCTAAAGGGCTATGAAAAGTCAAGAAGAGCAAGTGCTCATTGTTTCCTTCAACCTGTCAAAGGATTTTAGGTCAACCTCTAACCACCTAAATGCTCCTTTCTTTATGAGCTCTGTCAATGGCACGCCCAACTGAGAGAAACCTTTTACAAATTGCTTGTAGTAGAGAAATAGCCCATAGAAACCCCACAACTTTGTAAGGTTCCTAGGAGTGGGCCAATTTATAATAGCTTGGATCTTCTCTTGGTGCACCTAGACCCCCTATGCACTGATCATATGCGCTAAATACAATATCTCGATTAACCCGAAATCACACTTTGAAGCCTTGGCATATAAGGAATGATCCTGCAATATACCCAAAATCTCCTCCAAGTGAGCCAAGTGCTCCTCCTCCCAAGTAGGGTTGTAAATCAATAGATCGTTAAAGAAAACCAACTTCTTTCGTAGCCTCTTAGTGAAAATATAATTCATGCAAGATTTGAACGTGGCATCATTAGTCAAACCAAACAGCATGACCTCATAATATCCAATGTAGCATCTAAATGTGGTCTTAGACACGTCCTGCTCCCAAACTCTAATCTGATGGTATCGTAATCGAAGGTCTATCTTGGAAAAGACAACTTCCCCATGCAACTCATCTAGTAACTCATCGATCTAAGGGATGGGAAATCTATTTTTTATGGTTTTCATGTTCAAAACCTTGTAATCAATGCACATCCGCATAGTGTCATCCTTCTTCTTGACCAGTACAATTGAGGATGAAGGGGTTGGAGCTAAGCCTAATGTGTCCCATGTCTAGTAACTCCTTTATGGTCTTCTTATTTTCATCTTTGAATCGCTTGGGGTGCATATAAGGAGTAGTGATGATTGGTTTCCCCCCTCCTTCAACACAATGGTATGATCAAACCCTTTGTCCAGTGGCTACCCTAGAGGAATATCCCTGAAAACCTTCTCATGCTTGTCAAACAAGAGTCATATGTCTGGATGATGATAGGTGGTGTTGCCTGTAGTCTCCTGAGTGGTGATGAGACACTGAGTTGCCCATGCTACCCCCCATGCCAAAAGACCCTCTCCATCCTTTTTGTTGAGATTACCTGTGAAGCTTGATTTGACATGCCCCGGAGTACTACCTTTTTCCCATCTTTCCCCTTAAACTCTATCTTCATAATCTGGTAGTTTGTGAGGATGTCTCCCAAGGAGTATAGCCATTATACTCCCAATACCATATTGATGTCTGCCAAGTCCACTATCTAGAAATCATTTGTTCATGTGTAGTTGTCCAAGGTGACATCTCACCGAGGGACTCAATGTATGCATGTAAGGTTAATCCATCTACTACCACCACATCAAACCCCTCAAACTCCTCGGCGGCGAGGCCCCTTTTCTTCACCAATGTAGCATTAATAAAGTTGTGGGTTTCCCCACCATCAATCAATGTTATGATCCTCTGTCCCTACACGGTCCTGACTCTAAAAGTGTAGTACAATGGAACTCCCGAATGAGTGGCAATGGTCGCACCCTTCACCTATGGTCAGGTAGCCTACCTCGTCTCAGTCTGACGCTGCTCCTCATCAGTCATGACCTGCTCCACCTCCTAATACAAACTTGTTTCTCCCTCTTCTTCCTCGTTGTTAGATAGCACCTCAGTGTAATGCACCTTCCCTTTTCCCATGCATCTATGTCCCGACTCCCATGGCTCCTTACAACTGAAACATAATTTCTTCCTTATTAGTTCATAACAGGTGGCATCATCCAACCTAGGATTCCTTGTGCCCCACGGCTGGAATGGCACTGATCCTTGTTCTTATGTGGAATGAATGGCTTAGAAGGAGCCTTCGTCTTGGGAACTGCCTCCTCTTTGTCTCGGGTCCAAGTAAAGGCATCCTGTAAAGCAGCAAGTTTGAAAGCTTTGACCCAGCCACAGAGAGGCTCAGCAAGACCCTTGATGAACAACATAATCAACCTAGAATTAGACACATCATTGATCTTCATTGTCACCTTCTGAAACTCTAAATGTAAGCTCCTAGAATACCTGTATGTCCGAGTTGAGTCAAGTTTCTAAAATACAACTCATGGTCTTTCATATCGAATCGCTCCATCACCCGCTGCGTGAACTCCAAATAAGATGTGATGTTTTTATGCCCCAAAATCACCAACCCATGGTACCACCACTCGTGAGCTTCTCCCTCTAAATGTAAGATGGAAAATTTAATGGCCTATGTCTCGGTCATAGGATTTAGTTAAAAATAAGTGTCAAGTGTTTGCACCCATGCTCTGATTGTGGAGCGTGACGAACCATCAAATCAAGGTATAGATAACTTCCCAACTTTCCTCATCAAATCAATATTCTGGGACCCCTGCATACCCCTATTAAAATCCCTTGGCTTGCACCTAGGCTTGATCATGCAAAAGTCCTTAAAAGACATAGCTCAGTAGAAATCCTTCCCAAGCAACTCATATTCCTGTAAATAGTCATAAAATCCTTCATTTTGGCACAGTTGTCCTTGATTCCTTGTCTGCAACCCATCTAGGAATTTGGGCAAAAGAGGTCTAAGTGCCTGAGTTTTGTCCCCCTTTTTGTTGTCCAAGTGGGCGAGAATTACTGCTCTCCGCCCTGCTCTTTGTTAGGCCTATTGGACCCACTTGCTCCACGGTTCAATGTGTGCTATTTTTTATTATTTGATACTAATTGTGTAATCGACTAGACTAATTGTTGTTGTCCCCGAGCAAGATGATTTAGTATATGCAAAGTGTTGTCCCATAATTACTCATTCATGTCTCCCATGTTGTCCCCTTCTAAATCTAATTCGATAGGGAAAGGTTCACCTACCCTTCTTCTCTATCTCATGTAGATGATATATGCAATGTCCTCCGAAAACATTCAATCATCTTAATCCACACGCTAGAGGAATCACCAGCTCTAATACCACTGTGATAACCTTGACCCTTTTCGACTATGAAATGATAACACAAATTTCCCCTGTTACTGTTGGGTGTAGAATGTATAATGGTTCACTATTGTCGAGTTTGATTTGGGTAAGTTTATGTTTTAAGCAATCTTATGGGTTTTACTAGCCAATTATGTGTTTGCACCCATACGAGATCAATTTTGGCACAATTTATTTACGATACAAAATTGTTGGACAGACAGCTAAAAAAGCTAACTTATTTGCCACAATTTTATTAAGAGAAAAGCATGCTTGCTACAATCTAGGCCATGAAGCTTCCCATATGATTTAGTAGTAAATATAATTTCACTTATGTCACACCTCCTTCTTGAGTGGTTTGTGAGGTCTGTGAGCACTTGAACGTACTCTAGTCTACAATGGTGACACCTCCTCCTTCAACCTGGCCTGATCCCCCTCTTGAATGTCAATCGATCCCACAAGGCCTCTCTGGTCTTCTGTTACTTTTCCCCAATGCACACAGGCTCATATTATGGTTGCTCCCCCCTAAACTAGCTCAATAGATTGTCTAAAGTCGCTATCATTCTCTTTCCATTGTTGCAACCTACCTTGTTGTTGTTGCCAATCCAAACGCCCACCAGCAACCCACGATCACACCTATCGACGCCCCCACCAACAACTAACAACTACACAGACCCCCTTAAGTGGAACCTAGGCCCTACCACATTGTATCTTCACGTGACTATTCTAGCGGAATTTGTGGTTTCTATGTAGCACAGCCTACACCTTAGATGCACTGTCAACGTCATTTGACTCATTTCCCTCAACAACTATTACAACCCTCATGCAACCACCACGTTGGGCAACCCAATCCCCTGCCTGTTCATGCACTTACAAGGGATGGGTATGACGCATGCATTGTCCACCCAATGCCCCCAACGACACTTGACTCATGTGCATTGTGCCCTTGAACACTGTAATATAACCTTCATGCAATCACGAAAACCTCCTCAGATGGATCTCAAACCCCTGCATGGAAGAGCCAATTTAGACCTGCATATGGGACAGTGAGTTCCTCGATGTTGCCAAACAGAACTCTTCAACGATGAAATCTAATGAGGGATCTGTGTGACCCCTCCCTCAATTCAGCTAGGGTGGATGATCGTCCACTAAAGCTAGAATTCTCTTCCAAGGGTTTTCGTTCGAGGAAGAAGTGAGATTCTACGCTCTCCAATCCAATCTCCACAAGACAATTTCACAATCATAATGATGAGGGACACCCTTTTTTGCCTCTTTTAATCCTCCTTTTTCTGAATTCTTGTCTTTTCCCTTCCTTTTCCTAACTCATTGTGACCTTCGCTAACCTTCTTTCTCTTCCTTCTTCAAGATCGAACGTGCAGAAGAAAACCCCTAGTCCAACAACAAAAATGTTAGCCTTCCTTCGCGTGTGTGAGAGAGAAATAGCCCATAGCAAGTTTTCTTCGTCCTCTTCCTTCTTCCCTGCCTTTCTTGCTCTTATTCCTCACTTGGATGAGTGAGTGAATGAATGTCTTCCAAGGAGGTTGAGGTCTCTCCTTTATATAGGCTTCTTAAGGTGGACGTGGCTCCTCAAATTAGGCCGACTTCCCAGCTGCCATGCCGACTTGGACTTGAAGGGTATTTTGACACTTTTAATGACAAAAAATATTTTCTTTACATGTTACAATGTGCCCGATGGGGTCTTCAACTTATGACAATGACTCTGGTGACTTCTTGACCTAGGGATAACCCTAGAAGCACTCAATGGGTGCTTGACCTCTAAAATAAAAGATCTTGAGCATGAAACCCATGCTCCAAAAATAATAATAATTTTTCTTTCATTTTACAATATACAAGAATCAAAAGTACATTTCATATTTATGAAGAAACCTAGATACACATTTTTCAACACTCCCTCTTAACTAGTGAGGTATTCATAAATGGTTCATGGACATTCTCAATCTGAAGAGATCTCATGAGAAGAGTCGGATTGGTAACCCATCTGTTTAGCATCATATCAATTAACATTGTCATATAGCAAGGCCTTGACTAACAGTGTTATCTCTCCACAAGATCAGAGCACAACGCTGGTGATACCAATGATTTATAGACACCATCATCATTGTCTCTCTCGGAACATACCCCACCCCAGTTATTTTCCACCAGGACTATTCTTATCTTGGATAGCCAATCCTCAAAAAACATCAGTCCTCTATGACTACTCTTATCTTGGATGCCCTACCACATCCTCAAAGAGTATCAGATGCCAGATGCTTACCCAATCCTCCATTCTTTCTTCCCAAGTGAAGACAAGAATGATGTGCCTATCTCTCCCTCTCAACCAAGGAGGATATATCAACCAAACCAAGCTTGTCTCTCAAATGCACAAGCTTCTTGTTAGGAAGATATTATTTCAAAATACCAACTACTTGTTCATCAGTGGAGATATACCGTAGCGGCAATACACCATCTTGTACTAGCTTTCGAATGTAGTGATACTTGTTGTTTATATGCTTTGTCTTTCCATGAAACACTGGGTCTTTAGACAATCTTATACAATTGGTGCTATCATAATGTATCATTGTACGGTCCAATGGTCCTTCGAACAAGTCAGACAGCAACTTCCTCAACCAGACAGCGTCTCTGCTTACTTCACAGGCTGCAATACACTCAACTTCAGCAACTCAAAGCAATCATATCTTGCTTTCTGTTCATCCATGAGATCATGGAGGATCTCAAACTAAAACATCCTCCTATAGTGCTCCTTCTATCCTGCTCACTGCCTCCCTAGTCGGAATTTGTATATCTAATCAAATGGACATCATTTCTCCTATCATATTTCAAGCAGAAGTGGATTGTTCCTTGCATAAATCTCAGTATATGTTTTGCTGCTATCCAATGATCATGCTTCGGCTCCACTTCGAATTGATTGAGAACATTTACTGCAAAACATATGTATGGTCCTGTATTCACCAAGTACATCAGTGAGCCAATCAATTGTCTATACCTGGAAGGATCCACAGGGCTCGATTCAGAAATCCTTAGTCTTTTCAAGTTTGTGATCATCAGGGTTGTCATTGGTTTGCAATCCATCCTGTCAAACCTCTTCAACATCTTGATCACATAATTTCCTTGACCTAGATAGATCTCATCAAATCCTTGCCAGACTTCCAGTCCCAAATAATAGTGCATTAGCCCTAGATCCTTCATGTCAAATTTTGTTGCTAGTTGTTTCTTACATTCTTCAATTCGACCTTCTACACATGTCAAGTGAAGATCATCCACATACAGAAAAATGATTACCAGCTCTCCCTTCACAACCTTAATATAAAGGTTCGGATCAGCAGAACTCTTTGTGAAGCCAAATCTCTGTAGATATGCATTCATCCTAGCATACCATGCCCTTGGTGCTTGCTTGAGGTCATGTAATGCCTTCTTCAATCTGCAAACATATGCCTCTCTATCTTTAACTTCAAATCCCAAGGGTTTCTCTATATAGACTTCCTCATCAATTGTGTCATTCAGGAATACAGTCTTGACATCCATTTGGTGGGTGTTCCATCCCATCGATGTTACCAAAGAGACCAACGAACGTATAGTTATATACCTTGTTGTCGGAGCAAATGTCTCTTCATAATCGATGCCCTATTGTTAAGGGAATCCCATATCCATAAATCTTGCCTTATATTTATCAATACTTCAATCTGTTGCATGTTTAATCTTGAAGGGCCATTTGGAAATTACCACAAATTTGTCTTTAGGCCTAGGTACGATCTCCCAAACTCCATTTTTCATAATCAATTGATACTCTTCATTCATGGAATTCTCCCATTCTTAGTGTGTGACAACTTCTTCAAAGGTGGATGGCTCTACCTCTATCAATTTCGTGTATAGACCGCATACCCAGAATATCGCTTGGGCTTCTTGCTTTCCCTGAATGTGCTTTGAACTACTCCATGAGCTTTTGCATCAAGAAATGTAGACTTCAACCAGTTAGGTCCTTTTCTAGTTTCGAGGATTACCACCAGTTGTATAGGTTCACAGGGACCTTCATTATCGTGATTTGATTCTTCTTCCTCCCTAGTAACTTCTTATTCAAATACCAGAAGTTCTTCATCATCAAAGTCCATAGGGAGATCCTTTCATTTCTTGAGTGCAATACTTTCATCAAATATCACATCTCGACTAGCTTCTATTTGGTGTCTTTCCTTTATGTAGATCCTATAGGTCTTAGAAGAGTTATTGTAGCCAACAAATGTTCCCAACTTCTTTCTCTTATAGAGATATATGAATATAGACAGGACAACAAAAAATTCGGAGATGATCCACAATTGGTTTCTTCCCGGTGAATACTTCTTCATGAGTCATGTTATCTAATGACCTGTGGGGACTTTGATTTTGCATGTATACATTTGTCTTAGTAGCTTCTCCCCACAGAAATTTCGGTAAATCTTGATCATGTAGCATAGCTTTTATACTTTCTTCAATGGATCAATTCTTTGGTTTTGCAACTCCATTTTGTTCAACACTATCAATTCCCTCTTAATCCGAGATTCCTTACAGAAGGTTATAAGTTCTTTTGAAATATATTCTCCTCCATTATCATATCTCAATATCTTGTTTCTCCTTTTTGTAAGGTTCTCTACTTCAGGTTTGAATTCTTGAAATTTGGTAAAGACTTCATCCTTGGATTTCATTAAGTAAACCCAAGTTTTCCTTGAATGGTCATCTATGAATGTGACATAGTATAGATGACCTCCAAGTGACTTTGGAGTCATATGACCACAAATATCAGAATGAATAAGATCCAAGATTTCTTTTGACCTTGAAGAACTACTTTCAAATGGTCTATTGGTGTTCTTACCCAATGCACATCCCTTGCAAACTCCTTCATGATCTTCTTTTAGTTCGGGGATGCCATTTACTATGGTATTTACTGTTGGTAAGATATTGTGATGGAGATGACCAAATCTTCTATGCCAAAGTTCACATGGGCTAACTTCAATGTGAACCAAAGCTTGAGTGAGGGGAGTTATCAATCTATAGAGTCTTCCTTCACGAATCCCAATCATTATAGCATCTTCTATGCTTGAGTTTTTACCCCATACTACAACTCTTCCATCAACGAAAGCCACTCTATTACCTTCATCTTCTAGACTTGAAATGTAAAGTAAACTCTTATGCAAACCTGGAACAAATAAGATGTTGTTGAGATGAATATTTCTTCCATTCTCCAACTCTAGTGAGGTTGATCCAATTCCTCGCACATGATAGCTCTTATTATCACCAAGCTCTACAGAGTAAGAGGACTTTCCTTTTGACAGAGTTTTTAGTTGCTTGTATGGCCGATCATATGTCTTGATGCTCCACTATCGATTACCCAAATGCCCTCATCTTGAAATGTGTCAGTGAGTGCTGAGAAGAGTCCTTTGTCCTTTGCCTTAATCAATTCCTTCTTTGGAGTAAATAGAAGATCCCATACTTCTTTGAAGCCCTTCTTGAGATGACTTGATACCTTTGAACACTTCTTTAGAAACTTCTTCAAGGTCGTAGAGATCTTCATAATGCCTTTAGGCAACCTTAGCTCTGAAACCATGTTGAGAAATCTAAAGGGCAATGATTAGAGTGATTTCTCTTTCCTTGGTAAATGCTTGTAATGTCTTTTTACTTTTTCTTACTTGTTAGCTTCTCCACTTATTATTATGTTTGTGTATCATCAAACAGCTACCAAAACAAGAAGAACAATAGCACATAAGAACACAGGATGAAGGTTGTTGTTGGAAAATGTGACTATGTTCAGTCTTCATTTAATGTACTTAAATCATCTTGTAATGTACTTGTCAAAAGAATAAAGAAACAATTTTTATTATTATTATTGTGACTTATTAAAGCATGGGTTTCATGCTTGGGTCACCATGTTTTAGGTCAAAGTCCCCATTGAGGACTTCTAGGATTTATTCTGAGTCAATAGAGTCATTGTACTTTTAAAGAGACCCTTCTTGGGCTTTTGAATCATGTAAAAGCGTTAACTATTGAGTCAAATATAATTTATGTATCCTCCACATCAAGTCGGCATAAGGACCCTAATTCGACCTCACATGGAGCCTATAAATACAAGCACATCAAATTCATTTAGAACACACTCTATCTCAAGCAAGTTCGATATCTCTAAGGAAGATAGCAAATGCGAAGTACGAAGTTGGGAAGCTAAAGGATGTGCGAGTTGGGTGGAGTCCAAGGAGAATAAGAAAAACGAAATTTTGGCACCTCTCTCTCTCTCTCTTTTGTGCCCTAGATTGGGAGATCAAAGTCTTCCAAGTTTTGTTGATGTCGAACGATGCTACATAGTTGAAGTTGTTGGAAGAGAGGTTGAAGATCTGGGAGGTTGACTTGGTGTGGAGAAAAGGTTTGCTCTTTGTCTAGGGTGAAGAGTCTCAAAGAATACTAATGAAAGGGAGAGAATTTTGACTGGTTTTTCCCCTAGAGGGGAGATTTTCCCTGTCATAGTGCCTACATCTGGTGTCCATTGTTTTATGTGCTTTCGCTTTGGTAATTGATGAACTAAAGGAAAGAAAATATAAAGAAACGCAATAATAAATCAAGAACATCACAAGTAATTGTCAAGAATAAGAAAATATTTCTGCCTTTCTAATTTTCTAACATGATATCAAAGCTTGGTGAAGAAAGAAGAAAAAGGCAGTCTCAAGCACTTGATCAGGGAACCACTCAAAGGGATTATCTCAAGAAAGGAATCTACTATATTTAAGGAAGATGTCTAACACAATCAAGGGAGAGAATAAACTTGAAGGAGCCTCAAACTACAAGTCCTAGAAGAAGACGATTGACTCATCCTTGAAAAGAACAAGGTACTAGACTTGGTCAAAGGAAAAGTAAAGAGGCCTACAGAAGGCTCCAGTGATGCTGACAAAGTGACTATAATGGTAGAAGGAATAAAGGACAACCTTGTCCCATTCATAGCCAACATCGATCATGCTCAGGAAATGTACGAAACCTTGTCAATATTATTCACTATTAAGAACATTGGTCAAGTAGCAAGTTTGAAGAATGAGCTAAGGACCACAAAGATGACTTAAAAAAACACAATGGCCTCCTTCTTTGTGAAGATAGCAAGAATCAGGGATGATCTTTTGGCCATTGATGAAATTGTTCCAGAGAAAGAACTCGTGATCACTACCCTATTAGGATTGCCAACTACTTGGGGTGCATTTGCTGCAGGACTTAACAGTTGGAAGGTAGCTCAAACCTTTGAAGAACTATGGACTGCCTGCAGTCAGGAAGAATTAAGTATCTCATTAGCTGCCAATCCCAAAGGAGTATCAAATGCCTACATTGCTCAACATAAAGGAAAGAAATTGAAAGGACCAAGGAAGAAAGTTGACATGTCTAAAGTCGAATGCTATCAATGTCATAAGAAAGGTCACTATAGGAGTGGTTGTCCCAACAATCCAAGACACAAGAAGGGAGAAGGAGATCAAGCCAACTTTGTTGAAGAAGGAGACTCAAAGAAAGTCATCCACGAAGAATCTTACATTAGGGACTTACACTACTAAGTCCTTTGCTTGTAGCTTTAGACATTTTGTTTTATATGTTTTAGAATTTATAGGTTTTTAACATATTTTGGAAAAAAAACAATTTTATTGTTTTTATAAGTTTGTAGGTATCCCTCAACCTTTGGAGAGAGCCCCCAACAACTCCCAAAGATAAGTATCTCATTCCCTTTCAGTTTTTGGTTTCATGTACTCATTTATTTTTTATTATATTAATACTAATCACCATTCTCCCTCTATTGTCTTGACTAGGAAGACATCTGTTATATCCTCAAGGAATATGGAAGGAAGCCACCCAAGATAAGGTTTGTCAAGAATCAAAGGTATGCCTTAAACTACAAGAACATTGACTCCTTTAGTAAATGTTTATTCATTTGACAATCTTTACTAGCATTGTTGTGTCTACCTATAGTGAATCACATTGATTCTTATTTTGGGTCATTGATCACTTGATAAATCTACCTCACTCCTATTCTTAACTCATTTTATAGATACCTAGACAGGTTCTCTAGAAAACCCTAACCTAAGGGTATGCTAATATGAATGTCTAAAACCATAAACTACTTAGGGATATTGTGAAATGTTATTTGAAGTTCTTTTTGATGATGTCATGATTGGGATTTCGGTATGATCATGAAATTTTAACTTGTTAGGGGTGAATGGTGTTTGTTTGAGATCTCGAACCTTTAAAATTTTTGAAATAGTAGGTTTTGCTTTGCTATGTTATGAAACCCTAGATTTTTAGGGTTTGGTTGGGCCTGTAAAGAAAAACCTTTGTTATGAATGCAAGATCCTAGGAATGAAACCCTAGGCATATATAGATGTGTCCATTTGGTCGAAACCTGTTAAAATTGGCAACTAGGGCCAAACTCCATGTGGTTCATCTTATTTATGGCCACTGATATTTTTCTTGGATTCCTCTCATCGAGAAATGTAGGATTGATCTAAAGATCATCCAATTCCGATAAGTATTCATGGAGTTATGAATTTATTTGTGTTATAAGACAATTCGTCAAGGTCGGCTAGCAACCAAATAACCCACACATGTGCTCAACATTTTAGTATAAAAGGAAATGACTTGAGAGTCATTTCACACGCACTTCTTTCTTGATTTCTCTCCACTTGTCTTGGGTTTTAGTATGAGAGAAATCTAGGAGGAAGTAGCCCTAAGACGTAGGAGGAAAGGAGGCTTAACAATCAACCCTAGCCACAGTGCTAGCCCTAGCTTCTATGCATAACCTAGCCATAGTCCTAGCCCTAGCGTCTATGCATAACCTAGCCACAGTCAAGAAAAAGAAATATGTTGCCCTAATCTAGAGGACACAGTGATGAAGAGAAGCTCTAAAGTTATCAAGAAGGAGCCCTAACCTATATGTTGGTCTCTACACAGTCAAGAAGGAGGCCTATAGCCTTATATGTTGGTCCCTACAAAGATGCAATCAAGGAGGATAATAGCATGCCCTAGTCGTAGCATTAGGAGGTTGCCCAAGATAGCGTAGCAGGGTTGTATGGAGTCTAGACAACGTATCTCTGAGGTAATTTTAAGGGCTAAACGTAGATAGTTTAAGGCCTATTTTAGGGTGAAGGAGGGCCGAGTTCCCTTGCTAGAAGAGCCACAGTCATAGGACTAATTTGAGGTCACTATGGAGGAGTGCAGATCCATGGAAGGGCAGCCGCAACCCTACACGTTCTCGGTGTAGGGTGCTGCAATAATTACAAGTAGGCTGAGGTTGTTAAAGAGGGCTAGACTGCCCAGAACCACAGCAAAAAGGGTCAGCCTCCTAACAAAGGGTAACCACACTACTTAACAGCAGAATTGATGGCTGGATATGGGACTGTAATGATGCCCTAACCAGGCCTACATGGCAGCATAGGATTGGACCTTGAACAGTGAGCTATAGCATGCAGCCAATGGTATTTTGGCGATGAGGATGCTAATGGATGAGGGTCATAGGACATGGTACAGCAATGTTCAATGGGACAGCAATGACATTGTATAGCAGTGCTAGTAAATGGCAAAACAGGGCTATATGGAGCTACGAAGACACATGGGACAGCAGCAAGGTATGGCAAAGCTATTGGGATAGCAGCAAGGTATAGCAAGCTGTGATGGGATAGCAACAATACAATGGGATAGCAAGCAAAGATGGAATGGCCATGTCACTAACAATGGGACAGCAATATGCCCCATAGGACAGCAGTGACTAGCATGGTGCAACAATGGCACATGGAACAGCAGTGCAACATAAGGTCCAGCATTGTGATGATGCATGCAACATGGTGCAGCACAATGAGGTGTAGCATGATGACGAGATGCAGCACAATGATAGATGAAGGAGTCACCTTGGAGAATCAGTTGAAGCAACATGTCTTCAACTGATCCCATGTATCATCTTCTTAGAGATGATCTATGCTCTTATCTAGATAAGTCAAAGTGTTGACTTATGTTGTAAATGTACTATCTCTCTCTCTCTCTCTCTGCTGAACTATTGGAGAACATATAAGAAGAATTGATCAAGGGTTTCCCCACATTAGGGTTTGTCTTTGGCTAGTGCCACATCTTGTGTCCTCTTATCTTGGCTTGTCTTCTGCGATCTATGTTTATGTTCTATCTGCAATTTACTTTAATGTTGATGTGATTGCTAATCTGGAAAAGATATTGAACAAACTGTGAAAATTGAAATAAATTGCTCTAAGCATAGAACATACCTAAAATTAACATGGTATTAAAGGTGAGGTGAAGACAAAGCCCAAGCAAGAGTGAAAGAGCAATCACCGATGATAGTTGGGAAAGGACAAAAGGATCAATGGATTCCACATCCCTCTTCAAATTCACCAAGGGTGAAGTCGACGCAGAGAATATTATCAGAATGGCGCAGCAAAAGTTTCTGATGGCCTACCTAAAGATCACTTCAATGGGAAGTCTCGATCTAAGGATGGAAGGAAAGGCAGATGCCTTGCTTGCAATAAGTTCAGCCATTATGCGAAGAAGTGTCCAAAAGGTAGGGACACATCACTTGATGATGCTAACAATCATTCGAGGGACATCTTCAATAATCAGATGGAATGACAGGTAATGCAAGTCATCAAGGAAATGGTCGACTCTTCAAGAAAGCAAGGAACCCCAGGTATGAAGAATCAAATGTTGTCTCTGATAAGACAAAGAAGCGTTATCTTGTATTGGCCCTCTCCTTCAGACTCTTTGGGAATCTTGCTTATTGATTGTAGTGCTTCAAGGCACTTCATCAGATAGAAGGGTGCTCTCTCAAATTTGGTAGAGATGGAAACAATCATGGGATTATACTTGGAGTCGATGCCACCTATCCTGGAAAGGGTGTAGGGAATGTTACCCCTCAATTGAATGAGGGTAACTCGATTCATTTACAAAATCTCTTTTATGTACCTAATCACAAGAAGAGCCTGGTGTCCATTTCAGCAATAGAAGTCAAAGGTTTCAGGGTGGCATTCATCGATGGAAAGGTACGTGTTTGAAAATAGAATTTTCAAAGATGATTTCTCTCATGGGTTCAGGGTTGAAAATTTATAATCAGATGGAATGACAGGTAATGCAAGTCATCAAGGAAATGGTCGACTCTTCAAGAAAGCAAGGAACCCCAGGTATGAAGAATCAAATGTTGTCTCTGATAAGACAAAGAAGCGTTATCTTGTATTGGCCCTCTCCTTCAGACTCTTTGGGAATCTTGCTTATTGATTGTAGTGCTTCAAGGCACTTTATCGGATAGAAGGGTGCTCTCTCAAATTTGGTAGAGATGGAAACAATCATGGGATTATACTTGGAGTCGATGCCACCTATCCGGGAAAGGGTGTAGGGAATGTTACCCCTCAATTGAATGAGGGTAACTCGATTCATTTACAAAATCTCTTTTATGTACCTAATCACAAGAAGAGCCTGGTGTCCATTTCAGCAATAGAAGTCAAAGGTTTCAGGGTGGCATTCATCGATGGAAAGGTACGTGTTGGAAAATAGAATTTTCAAAGATGATTTCTCTCATGGGTTCAGGGTTGGAAATTTGTATCAAGTTGCAGGATAGTCCAATGAAGATCATGTCAATTATAACACCAGAGGTCTACTTATGGGGCCCTACCTGATGTGAGTCAGATGGTGACAGGGATGCCTGAATTCAAGAAGAGCATGAAGGTACATGTCTGAGATGCACCGAAGGAAAATCTTACAAGGGGACCATTCCCCTCATGTAGCAGGTCCACAGGTTTGGAACAACCCGAGGAGTTTGAGATTCATGATTGGGAATCTCATGTATATAGGTGGAAGAAAGCCCTCTATGGCTTGAAGCAAAACACCCCGGGCATAGTATGAGAGGATTGATCATTGTCTGATGAAGTTGAGATTCACTAGGAGTGAAACCAATCCAAACCATTGCTTGAAGGTTGTGGATGATAGACCTCTCATACCAGCATCTTCTAAAGACGACCTCTTTCTGACAGGTGCACACCCTCTTATTTGCAGAAGTAAGAGGGAGTTGGATTACGGATTTGAAATGGTGAACTACAAGCTCGTGACTACCTCGATGGAGCTTAACTTTCAGAAGTTATCTGGTAATGATGCCGAACCGGATTAGGGAAATGCCTCTGAGTTTCATAAACTCATTCGCATTGATGTTCTTGGTGAACTTTCATCCAGATATATGTTTTGCAATTAGCACGTTGGGCTCATACTTAGTTGAGCCTCACTAGATTGGTGTCAAGAATCTTCTTAGATCTCTTCGGGGCACAATCTCTCATGGATTAAGATACACTATCGGAAAGGTGAAGTTGCATGATTATTCGAATGTCGACTGGGCAGGCAGTGTGGAGGATCACAAGAGCACTTTTGAGTGTTGGTTCTCTTTGGGTTCTGCTTCGATATCCTGGATGAGCACGACGCAGAAGCACCACTGAGACCGAATACATAGCTACGAGTATGATCTCATGTGAAGTTGCCTGGTTGTGGAAGCTCTTCAGTCCACTGTTTATATACATGATGGATACCACCGTGATCTTTTTTGTCAACCAGGGGGGATTCGATTATTGAGGAATCCCGTATTCTATGATTGCTCCAACATATAGACATTAGATACTACCTTATCTAGGATATGGTACGTCAATGAGTGAGGAGGCTCCATTGCATTGAGACTGATGTACAGGTCACAGACATTCCGTTGAAGCCCTGGGGAAAGGTCAAATTTGTGACACTCCCAAAGGACTTGCAGTCGTTGAGAGACCCTATTATGAGGGTCCTGCATGTTGCATGCATTAAGCTCTAGGAGCTCCAGGGGGCTTGGGGTACTTACTGGAGCAACAAGCAACTATAGGGCGACTCATCCTCGCCTAATGGTGCACTGTGTATAGGGTGAATGGCTCAGTCTTCCCCTATGATACCCCATGGCAACTTAGGGACAGGATGAGTGGTTCTCCTGTCGAGGCATCCTACCCATGTAGTCTGGGGCTCATGGGAAGTACCTCTCATCTGGCCAATGAGCAAGGAAATGGGGTTAGGGACCATAGTAGTACTATCGATGGACGCATCGTTGTATCTACCGTACTCCCTATGCTAGGATGACCTCCATTGATCTAGGATCAATGAAACTAATCTGGGATCAGTATGAGTGGTTTGAGACACTCTCTTGCGACATTGATATGGGATCAATACAACTGATTTCGGGTCAGTAAGAGTGATATGACTCACTCTCTTGGAACTGATCTGGGATCATTAAGAGTTGTATGACACACTCTCTTCATATGGAACTAACTTTGGGTCAATAGAAAATGGTATGAGACATTATTGATCAATTCTTCTTCTTCATGGTTCAGCAAAGCAGAGCAGAGCAAAGCCAAGCAATGCAGGGCACTGTTGGCAAAGATAGTACAGTCTGGCAGATGGATCAGCGGATGGAGTTCTCCATAGTTGTGAGGGAGTGTTAAAATTGGCAACTAGAGCCAAACTCCATGCGGGTCATCTTATTTATGGCAACTGATATTTTTCTTGGATTCCTCTCATCGAGAGGTGTAGGATTGATCAAAAGATCATCTGATTCCGATAAGTATTCATGGAGTTATATGAATTTATTTGTGTTATAAGACAATTTGTCAAGGTCGACTAGCAACCAAATAACCCACACATGTACTCAACATTTTAGTATAAAAGGAAATGACTTGAGAGTCATTTCACACACACTTCCCTCTTGATTTCTCTCCACTTGTCTTGGGTTTTAGTGTGAGAGAAATCTAGGAGGAAGTAGCCCTAAGACGCAAGAGGAAAGAAGGCTTAACAATCAGCCCTAGCCTCAGTCCTAGCCCTAGCTTCTATGCAGAACCTAGTCGCAGTCAAGAAGAAGAAATATGCTGCCCTAATCTAGAGGACGCAGTCATGAAGAGAAGCTCTAAAGTTATCAAGAAGGAGCCCTAACCTATACGCTAGTCTCTACGCGGTCAAGAAGGAGGCTTATAGCCCTATACGCTAGTCCCTACAAAGACGCAATCAAGGAGGATAATAGCATGCCCTAGCCTCAGCATTAGTGGGCTGCCCTAGACAGCATGGAAGGGCTATATGGACAACATATATCTAAGGTAAGTTTAAGGGCTAAACGTAGTTGGTTTAAGGCCTGTTTCAAGGTGAAGGAGGGTCGAGTTCCCTTGCTAGAAGAGCCGCAGTCATAGGACTGATTTGAGGGCACTTTGGAAGAGTGCAGATCCATGGAAGGGTAGTCACAACCCTACACAGTCTTGATGTAGGGTGCCACAGTAATTACAGGCAGGTCGAGGTTGTTAAAGAGGGCTAGACTGCCCAGAACCACAGCAAGAAGGGTCAGCCTCCTAAAAAAGGGTAACCGCACTCCTTAATAGCAAAATTGAAGGCTGGATATGGGACTGTAATGATGCCCTAACCAAGCCTACGTGGCAACATAGGAGTGGACCTTGAACAGTGAGCTGTAGCATGCAGCCAATTGTATTTTGGCGATGAGGATGCTAATGGATGAGGGTCCTACGACATGGTACAGCAATGTTCAATGGGACAGCAGCATGTTAGGACAACACAATGATGGGACATCAATGACATTGTACAGCAGTGCTAGTAAATGGGACAGTTGGGCTATATGGTGCTGCTAAGACACATGGGACAGCAGCAAGGTATAGCAAGTTGTGATGGCACAGCAACAAACATGGAATGGCCATGTCACTAACAGTGGGACAACAATATGCCACATAGAACAACAGTGGCTAGCATGGTGCAACAATGGCACATGGGACAGCAGTGCAGCATAAGGTCCAGCATTGTGATGATGAGTGCATCATGGTGCAGCGTGATGACAAGATGTAGCACAATGACAGGTGAAGGAATCACCTTGGAGAATAAGTTGAAGCAGCACGTCTTCAACTGATCTCATGTATCATCTTCTTAGAGATGATCTATGCTCTTATCTAGATAATTCTGTTGTAAATGTACTATCTCTCTATCTCTCTGTTGAACTATTGAAGAACATATACGAAGAATTGATCAAGGGTTTCCCCACATTGGTGTTTGTCCCTGGCTAGCGCCACATCTTGTGTCCTCTTGTCTTGGCTTGTCTTTTGCGATCTATGTTTATGTTCTATCTGCAATTTACTTTAATGCTGATGTGATTGCTAATCTGGAAAAGATATTGAACTAACTGTGAAAATTGAAATAAATTGCTCTAAGCATAGAACATACGTAAAATTAACAAAACCCTAGCTTGGTCTAGGTCAGTATATGCCTAATGTATTAATGTTGTCAGACATATGATATGCTTATGCATGACTATGAATTCCTAGATATGTATGTTAAACTAGTTATTGATGGTCATAAGTCTTAGGATTTAATATAAGTCCTTGTATGAGATTCTAGGATGATGGTATTTGGAAATCTAGGGTTTTGAAGCTAAACCCTAATAGGAACTAAATTATCTAGTATGTGTGATATAACAATATGAGATCTATTTATATAATGATTGTTGAGATTGTGAAAATGAAATTCTAGGGTTTTTCAGTTAACCTTAGTAGCAGTAAAAATCTTTGATGTATGATGACAATATGATGATTTGAGTGTTGTATAAGATTGTTGAAATCTGAATTTTGGTTGGGATTGATGGTTGATTGAATATATAATATATAGGGTTTGCAACTAACCCTAGTGGAAGCTAGTCATGTTAATGACTAAGCTGTGATTGACTTTGATTGATTCTTTTGTATGAAATCTAGGATTTGTATGAAACCCTAGTGTAAAGTCTAACATATGAATTTTGAAAGGTTGCTAGATGCTTTGTAGACCTATATTGTTTCTAGGGTTTGCTATATGTTGTAATAAGGTATGTCATACCTTTAAAAGAATCATTGAAACCCTAGATAGAATGAAAGTTGTTATGAAATAATCCAGGGTTTATGAAAAGGTCCCTGGCAAGATGTTGAAGAGTATATGTCTCTTGTTTATAAATAAGTTCAGGTATCTCGTGTATGTAAGGTTGAAATGCTTCCGTAATTTTGATATGGCTAACTTCATGCTTCTATAGATTTGGTTGTACTTGTTATCTAAGTTGTGCGAGTACACAATCTTCAATATGGTGAAGATGTTCATTGATGTGATAGGCATGATGTGGATGATAACTCTGATGAAATGGTTGGAAACCACAAAAGATTCTCCGATGACAAAAAGAAGTTGATCTCCCTGAGTTAAGAGGGAGCCTGAATAGAAGAAATCTCCCTAGGTTAAGAGGGAGCCCGAATAAAGGAAATCTTCCTAATTGAGAGGGAGCACATAGATTGGTTTTGATTAAAGAATGAATTTCGAGGATATGTTGCTACATGAGAAGTAGGAAAGGAAAGTGAATGATGGAGGAATCTTCTATTAGAGATTCAGTTGATAATACTACTATGAAAAGTTGAGAAGCAACATCAAGTTGTCAGAAAGACCCCGGAAGTTTGTATTTGATTATGTACATATGAAATTATATTATTGATTAGGGTTGTGTTTGTACAGGTGAATCTCTCGAAGGATATGATAGCATGTTGGTTACCAATCAGTGTGATTCGAAGAGATTAGTCATCCTTGATCAGTTGGATCAAGGGTGTTGAGGCTTTGTGAGTGAAGCATTGCCTGGGAGGGCATATGGCCGTCACTTTGTGTTGATGTCCAGGTCCCGAAGTTGGAAAGGTGGTGTTGATTAGAAAGCTTTGTTTTGGATACACACCTTGATCTTTGGGTTGGTGGTTAGCAAGTAAGCCCGATGGCACCTAGAGGGGCTGAAAGCTTGAGACTGCCTTATTCCCACTTTGATAGATTGCCCTGGTCAAGAACTTAGTCCATGGCATTGCAGTGACTAAATTGTTGAGAGACCAATGCATAGATTGCCCTAGTCAAGAATCTAGTCCATGGCATTGTGGTGCCTAATGTTCTTCGTGGTTCATATAATTGAGATCTTCCTTGTACTTGTATATAATGAATACCTCCCTAGTTAAGAGGGGGTGTTGGAAAATGTAACTAGGTCCAGTCTTCATTTAATGTATTTAAGTCATCTTGAAATGTACTTGTCAAAAGAATAAAGAAAATAACTTTTATTATTATTATTATTATTGTGACTTATTAAAGCATGGGTTTCATGCTTGGGTCACCATGTTTTAGGTCAAAGTCCCCATTGAGGACTTCTAGGATTTATTCAAGTCAATAGAGACATTGTAATTTTAAAGAGACCCTTCTTGGGCTTTTGAATCATGTAAAAAGGTTAAGTATTGAGTCAAATATAATTTATGTATCCTCCACATCAAGTCGGCCTAAGGACCCTAATTCGACCTCACATGGAGCCTATAAATACAAGCACATTGAATTCATTTGGAACACACTCTATCTCAAGCAAGTTTGATATCTCTAAGGAAGCTAGGAAATGTGAAGTACGAAGCCAGGAAGCCAAAGGACGTGCGAGTTGGGTGGAGTCTAAGGATAAGACGAAAAACGAAATTTTTGTGCCTCTCTTTCTGTTTCGTGCCCTAGATTGGGAGATCGAAGTCTTCCAAGTTTTGTTGATGCCTGAAGTTGCATGATTTCGAAAGTTGCTACATAGTCTAAGTTGTTGGAAGAGAGGTCGAAGATCTGGGAAGTTGACTTGGTGTGGAGGGAAGGTTTGGTCTTTGTTTAGGGTGAGGAGTCTCAAAGAATACTATTGAAAGGAAGAGAATTTTGACTGGTTTTCCCCTTGAGGGGGGTTTCCCCCTAGCATAGTACCTACATATGGTGTCCATTGTTTTATGTGTTTTCGCTTTGGTAATTGCTTGATGAACTAAAAGAAAGAAGATATAAAGAATCGTAATAACAAATCAAGAACATCACAAGTAATTATCAAGAATAAGAAAATCTTTCTGCCATTCTAATTTTGTAACAGTTGCAAACCAAGGCCAAAACCTCTCCACTTGAGGGGAAACCCGTAAATCTCTTCTCTTCCTATAGATTCTTCAATTCACGAATTCCACAACCTCTAGACCAAGACCAATACCCTCCAAGACCAAGTCCAACCCTTCCGGATGATGTGCTTCCTTAGATCAAGTCAAACCCAGTCAAATCTCTTCCAACAGCACAACTTCAACCCCCAACTTCAGAATTTCGGCCTCTACTGCAAGTCTAAAATTTCAGCCCCCAGCGGCAGCTGCTGCCACACATGTGAGTTTGTTCTTGCCTCCGAAGGCTTCCTTAGAACTTTGCTTGGCTTTCTCCTTCTTCTAGTGCTTGAGGATGACTCAATGTGACCTGCACTGACCTTCTTTCTCTTCCTTCTTCATGATCGAACCTGCAAAAGAAAAACCCTTGTCCAGCACCAGAAACCCTAGCCTTCCTTCACACATGTGAGAGAGAAATAGCCCAGAACAATTTTTCTTCGTCCTCTTTCTTCTTTGTTGCCTTTCTTGCTCTTCTTCTTCATTTGGATGAGTGAGTGAATGAATGTCTTCTAAGGAGGTCGACTTCCCTCCTTTATATAGGCTTCTTAAAGTGGACACGACTCCTCAAATTAGGTTGACTTCCAAGCTGTCACGACGACTTGGTTTTGAAGGGTATTTTGACACTTTTAATGACAAAAATTATTTTCTTTACAAGTAATGGGATCTTCAACTTATGACAATGACTCTTTTGACTGCTTGACCTAGGGCTAATCCTAGAAGCACTCAATGGGTGCTTGACCTCTAAAATAAAAGATCTTGAGCATGAAACCCATGCTCTAAAAACAATAATAATTCTTCTTTCATTTTATAATATACAAGAATCAAAAGTACATTTCATATTTATGAAGACCGTGTTGAAGAATGTATAACTAGGTTCGGTCTTCATAAATGTAATTTTGATCTTTGTACTTGTAAAGAAAAAGAAATATTATTTTTGTTATTTATAACAATGAGATTCTTGCTCATTGATTAGGTCAAGCACATATTTAAGTGCTTCTAGGAAGTGAAAGAGTCAATGTGTTTATTAAAGACCCTTATAGGCTTGTTACACTATGTAATAATATGTATTAGAGTCATAAAAAGACCTCCAAGCAAAGTCATAAGCCTCCTCCAAGCGTTGGCACCATCAAATGAAGCAATCCGAATTATATAAAGTAAGTCGGCTTCAAGTCTTGATGTCGTCTTCAAGTCACCTAAAAGAAGAAGACAGACTCCAATATAAGGAGTCATTTGACCTCCTCAAAAGATCAATATATCATCTTTGAAATCAGCGAGAAAGCGGACGAGTAAAGAGTACAAAGAAGTCAAGGACAGAGATCTCCAAGTGTAGCAAAGAAGGACAGAAGTAAAGCGAGTTTTTGGGGACTGTTCTAGGGCTAATTGCAGTCACACATGCGAAGGTTATTTTGTTGTCATATCAAGCTCTCCTATTACAGTCATAAAGGAAAAGTTTGGGCTAGAAAAGAGTGCCTATAAGGCCTCTCATTCAAGCGAGGAAGAAGGCTACACAAGCGAAGGAAGAAGGAGGAGTCTAACATAGTTTTTGTGAAGATATTCCCTCACGCGTGCGAAGAATTAGGGTTGTATTACTACTGCTCTAAGTCTGCAATCTTCATGAAGAAAAGAAGGCCTGGTTGGTAGGTGACAAGTTCATCTTCTTAAGTTAGAAAGGCTCCATCTCAAGCGAAGGAAGAAAAGGACAAGGATCACTCTAGGGCATACAATCTAGCGTTTCTACAGTTGTCAGAAGAAGAAGAACAAAGTGTTGGAAGGAGGAAGACAGTGTCGAAAGAGGAAGGACGAAGTGTTGCAAGAAGAAGTAATCTTGAAAGGGCTTGACTTGTGCTTGGAGGATATTCTTGTCAAGGGTATAGGATTTGGCATTGATCAATAGAAGCTTCAATAAGAGAAATCTATGAAATGGTTTTCCTCTCTAAGAAAGAGAGGTTTTGCCCTAGCAAAAAGCCAACATCTTGTGTTCTTGTTTCTTGTGTTTTGGTAGCAGTTTGATGAAGTAAATACACACTAATAAGAAGAAGAAGAAGATCAAGTTAACAAAGATAAATTGTTGAAGTACTTCACAAATTGTTATCAAGTCTAGAAGAATCCTACTATACATAACTGCCCTTGATTCTTCAACATGGTATCGGACCTTAGGTGACACATCAAGAAAAGGGCATCTCAAGAACACTCATCAAGGAAGGACATCTACAAAAGTTGAAGCATCAAGCCAAGAAGTCTCAATCTCATCAAGGACAAGAAAGGACTACAAGAAGACTACAAAGCAAAAGGAGAAGCCTTTTGTATAAAGGCACCTACAAGAAAAGAAAATCAAGGAGAGTCCTACATCAAGCCACACCATCTTCAAAAGGAAAAGCACAAGAAGCCAAGTCATCAAGCAATCAATCAAGTCCTTTTGAAGAAAGAAACTTGAAGAACATCAAGAAGAAAGCAAGTACACTACATCTCAAACTCTATCAAGTAAGTATATGTCCCCTTTTGATTATACATCAATGTCTTTTTGCAAGGAAAGCAATAAATTGGTTGGGATCACTAACTTTCTTGCATGAAAGAAGAGGACTGATTTACTTCTCAAGGAGAATGAACTTGTAGAACACATCAAAGGGAATATCCTTATCCTTGCTAAGGAACAATCTCAAGCCTTAGCCAAGTACAATAAGGATGAGACAAGAGCTCAAAGGATTCTAATAGAATCCATCAAAGACTCTCTCATTCCTTATGTCTCTAAAATTTAAATCAAAAGAAATCTATGACAAGCTAATAGAGCTATTTTCGATAAGCACAATTGGATAATTGATATCTCTCTGAAATGATTTGTATAAGATGATGATATCAAAGGAAGGAATAGCTCCATATTTCATGAAGACCTCTGAGATGAGTGATCAACTTCAAGAGATGGGAGAAGTCATGTCTAACAGAGAAATGACAATCGTAGTACTCAATGCTCTACCTAAGGATTGGGGCAATTTTACATCAAGCATATATGCCAAGAAGGAAGCTACCCCACTAAGTGAAGTATGGTCTCTATGCAAGATAGAGGAAACTACACTTAAAGCAAAAGAGGATGTGGGATCAAAGGAGCAAGCATTTGCAACCACGGCCAAGAGAAAGGGAATATTTGGCAAATTTGGTCCACAAAGAACAAACAATAGATATGTCCAAAATCCAATGCTTTGGATGCCAAGAATATGGACACTACAAAAGGAATTGTCCAAAACTTAAGAAGGAAAACAACAACAAAAGAAAAAAGGAAGAAACTCACATGACGCAAGAGGTGAAAGAAGAAGACAAGAAGCACAAGAAGGAAGATCCTTCGGATCTCTACTATGACTAAATCTACTTCTTTACTTAAAGTCTTCTTTCAATGTTTTGAGTAGTATAGGAGCAAGTAGGAATAGAATAAAAATGTGTGACTAGAAACACCATCTAGAATCTAGAAGCATGATGTACATAGAGTTCAAAATACTCATGTAGAAGGAGCATTTAGAAATAGAACAAAATGCATGGTTAGAAATATCTTCTAGAATATAGGAGCATAGTGTACATATAGCTCAAGATATTCATATAGAAGGAGCATGCCTATTATAAGACCTCATCCATGATAAAAGAATAAGTGATCATGATTGTAAATCCTAGAAGGCCACCATCATCAAAAGAAAGAGACATTTGCAAGATGAGGATCTACAAGATCCTATGTTAAGAATCTTCAAAAGAAGATTCATAAATAAGAGCAGATGTGTCAACAAGAATTCCATTCATGGAATACAAGGAAGAATGAAGTGCAGGCAAGAATGGATGAAGCAAAGAAGGGCTACATCAATCAAGAAGGGCCATCAAATGAAGCCGAGATGATCAAAGCAGAATCAAGATGAGGTATGTATGCACTAAAAGGTAAAGTCATGTCATCTTATATATTATTAAAGTCATGGGAATAGATCAAAGACATGATCAAGTACAAAAAGATCTCTTTCACCGAAGACATACTCAAGAGCAAGTACAAGTCAACAAGAGAAGTGCTCACATAAGGAGCATAAGGTTGTTGACTACTCTATGAAGCAAGTGAAGAAGAAAATACTCTCCTGAGTACAATTTTGCTAACTAAAAGACATGTGAAGAAGAAATGTTGACTAGTTAAAGTAAGCAAGAAAAGAAGAAAGTGTTCTCATGGGGAAGTATAAGGTTGTTATCTAAACAGCTCAAGAAGAAGCAAATGGAGAAAGAGATCAAGCATGTGAAGAACACCATGGTCATAAGGAATCACTCTCCGAGAATATCCATTAAAGACATCCCCTGAAAGAAGGCATGACAACTCTAACAAAGGAAGAAAAAGATCAAAGGACCCTTGACACCTATGAAGGCCTTCGAGATATTAAGGTGCAGATAGTTGATTCAACTCTACGAAGATGTCATGATGAAGAAGCCATCCAACAAAAGCACTATCTAATGTTGAAGCAAGTCGGGATGAAGTCATGAAGGTCTACCAAATCGAAGCATGGAAACAAGCAAGCACAAATAAGCATCTATGTGATAAGTATTCTAAAAGCATAGTCAGATGACAAAGGAGTAGCCTGAAGATGAAAGATCCTGACACACATCTAGAACACTTTCCACGAAGAAGCAATGACATGACAAGCCAAGAAGGAAAGTGATCGATGGTCGATGCCCTACCAAGAAGAAGTTAGAACAAAGAATTCATGACATCAAAGAAGGAGGAACTTGGACAAGTACCTTGTCAGAGGATACTTGGGCATATCTTCCTCAATTGAGAGGAAGAGATAGACACAACATTCTTGTCTTCACTTAGGAAGAAAGAATGGGAGGATTGGTTAATCATCTGGCATCTGATACTCTTTAAGGATGTGTAGGGCATCCAAGACAAGAGTAGGCAAGAGGACCAATATTCTTTGAGGGTTGGGAACCCAAGACAAAAATAGTCCTACAAGGTCATACTCAATGAACACCCGGATGGGTATGTACCTTGAGAGACAATGACTAAGGCGTCTATAAATCATTCATCTCGCCAACATTGTGCTCTGATCTAATGAGAGATAGAGCTGCTAGTCAAGGCCTTGTTATGGACAATGTTGGTTACAATGATGCTATAACAGATGGATTGACAATCCGGTTTCTCTTATGTGAATTCTTCAAGATTGAAAAATAGCTAAACACCTTGTAATGATCTATGAATACCTCCCTAGTTAAGAGGGAGTGTTGAACAAAGTGTAACTAGGTTCGGTCTTCATAAATGTAATTTTGATCTTTGTACTTGTAAAGAAAAAAATATATTATTTTTGTTATTTACAACAATGAGTTTCTTGCTCATTGATTAGGTCAAGCACATATTTAAGTGCTTGTAAGAATTCAAAAAGTCAATGTATTTATTAAAGCCCCTCATGGGCTTGTTACACTATGTAATAATATGTATTAGAGTCATAAGAAGACCTCCAAGCAAAGTCATAAGCCTCCTCCAAGCATTGGCACCATCAAAAGAAGCAATCTGAATTATATAGAGCAAGTCGGCTTCAAGTCTTCATGTCGGCCTCAAGTCGGCCTAAAAGGAGACAGACTCCTATATAAAGAGTCATTCGACCTCCTCAAAAGATCAATATATCATCTTTGAAAAGAAATAGGACGAGTAAAGGGTACGAAGAAGTCAAGGAAAGAGGTCTCCAAGTGTAGTGAAGAATGAAGGAAGGAAAGCGAGTTTTTGGGGACTGTTCTAGAGCTAATTGCAGTCACACATGCGAAGGCAAGAAGGCTATTCTACTGTCATATCAAGCTCTCTTATTACAGTAAAAAGGAGAAGTGTTTGGGCTAGAAAAGAGTGCCTAGAAAGCCTCTCATTCAAGCGAGGAAGAAGGATACACAAGCGAAGGAAGAAGGAGGAGTCTAACATAGTTTTTGTGAAGATATTCCCTCATGCGTGCGAAGAATTAGGGTTGTATTATTGCTGCTCTAAGTCTGCAATCTTCGTGAAGAAAAGAAGGCCAGGTTGGGAGGTAACAAGTTCATCTTCTTAAGTTAGAAAGGCTCCATCTCAAGCGAAGGAAGAAAAGGACAAGGATCACTCTAGGGCATACAATCTTGGGTTTCTACAGTTGATAGAAGAAGAAGAACAAAGTGTTGGAAGGAGGAAGATGAAGTGTCGAAAGAGGGAGGATGAAGTGTTGCAAGAAGTAATCTTGAAAGGGCTTGACATGTGCTTGGAGGATCTTCTTGTCAAGGGTTTGGCATTGATCAATAGAAGCTTCAATAAGAGAAATTTACGAAAGGGTTTTCCTCTCTAAGAGAGAGAGGTTTTGCCCTAGCAGAGAACCAACATCTTGTATTCTTGTATCTTGTGTTTTGGTAGTACTTTGATGAAGTAAACACACACACTAATAATAAGAAGAAGAAGATCAAGCTAACAAAGATAAATTGTAAAAGTGCTTCACAAATTGTTATCAAGTCTAGAAGAATCCTACTATACATAACTACCCTTGATTCTCCAACAAACCGAACCTAGTTACACGTTTTTCAACACGAACTTCATACCTCATGAACCAAGAAGAAGTGAAGTAAAACTGACTTGAAGCAGCTTTTTGTGGAAGGGTTTTTGGCATTGCTCTTGGGAAGGGTTTTTGGCTTGTTGGATGTTTGTTTTTTTGGGTCGCGTATAGGTGTCTTTGGAGGCCAAGTAGGCTGAGTTATAGTGAGGAGAAGGCCAAACTTTAGCCTGTCTTAAGGACCAAAGTTTAACCCTGTAGAGGCCGACTTTCAGGTCTCTCTTAAGGTCGAGTTGCAGTTCTGATTTGAGGGTCGAGTTTTGTCCCTGTGAAGGCCGAGTTTCAAGGCTAAGTATTGTTGTTCGAAGGCCAAGTTTCAGGGGACGAGTTCTATTGTTTGAAGGTCGAGTTTCAGGGTTGAGTTTTGTGATTTGAAGGTCTTGTTCAGGCATGGTTTCAAGGCCAAGTCATAGTGCCTTGAAGGTCAAGTTTGTTAAAATTGGCAACTAGGGCCAAACTCCACATGGGTCATCTTATTTATGACAGCTGATATTTTTCTTGGATTCCTCTCTCCAAGAGATGTAGGATTGATCTACGATCATCCGATTCCGACATGTAAAAATGAAGATATGAATTTATTTATATTACTGACAAATTGTCAAGGTCGGCTAGCAAGCAAAACAAGCAGTTCATCCTCAACATTGCATATAAAAGGAGGAGACATCAAAGTCATTATTTCATCATCTCATCTTCACTCATCTCTCTCTCCTCACTTCATTGGGTACGCAGATTTGGGCAGCCATCTCTCACACATGAGAAGGAGTTGACAGCATTGACTAGTGTTGACCAAGCCGCAGGGAGACTGTTTTGCTGCATTGACCACTTGCGTTGACCTGTTTTGACTGCAGATTGGATGAGGCAGCTTCTCCTTGGCTGGCCGCAGATCTGGGCACTGAAACCGAGGGGATATGACATCTGGTTTGACCAGCGTTGACTGCCCTAGTTGCTGGCTGCAGTTTGACTTCTGTTGACCACACTTTGACTGAATGTTTCAGACTGTTTTTTACTATTTGGGTTTGCTGTTGGAGGCCAATGTTGACTGTGTTTGACCGAGCTGCTTAGAGGAGGAATTCTGCCCTGTTTGACCAGCGTTGACTTTTCTAGTTAGGGTTTTTCTGTTGCCGTCATAAATTATCAAATTTGAAAAATTATACTCTCTCTCCGCTGAACAATTGAAGAATATAAGAAGAATTGATCAAGGGTTTCCCCACATTGGGGTTTGTCCTTGCTTGGTGCCACATCTTGTGTCCTCTTGTCTTGGCTTGCTTCTATTGTTTATGTTTATGTTCTATCTGCATTTTACTATTATACTGATGTGATTGCTAAACTGGGTATTGATATTGGGCTAATAAATAAATTGAAGTAAATTGCTCTTAAGCATAAGAACATACCAAAAATAAACAAAGTTCAAGCCTGATTTGCAGTCCAAGTTCTTGTGTATTGAAGGCTAAGTTCAGGTTGGAGCCTACAGTTACTATAAGTTGGTGCTTATTGAGGATTGATGTCCTCATCTTCTTGACAGCTTGGAGCCTACAAATTTTGTAACTTGGTGCTTACAAAGGATTGGTGTCCTCACAAAAAGTTGTAATAAAATAAAGATTGTTTTCAATTATTTCTTCTTCAAATTTTGATTTGTACTTTAATCTGTGTTCATACATTGTGGATGATTGATTATGTGATGTGAATTCAATTTCAGGAATAATAAGTGAAAATTTGTCAAAAGTAACGAAATATTAATTCCCCATGCTTCTGGGACATGGATACTCCAAGGGGTGTGTTCTCCCAAGTCCCCTTTTGGGGAGATCGCAAAGAAATGCACTATGGGAATGCCCCCATCAAAAACTGAGATGCTCCATGCTCCCCTTTTAACAAAGCTTGTTGTTTTGAACCCCCAACCTGGAAAATACAAATAATATTAAATAATCAAAGTAAAAGTTGACATTCATTTTTATTTTTCATTTGATATTCTCTATTATTTTCCTTTTTCTATCTTTATACTTAAATTTTTAACATTATCATTAATTGTTTGGGGATGTTTGAGAGTGGTTCCAACCACATTGATCTTCATATATAGAAAAAAGAATTTCATATCCCATTCAAAATTCAGAAGACTTGACAATTTTTAGGATTACAGGATTGGCAAAATTGCAGCATTTCCATTGCATTCGATCATGTATGAGCACATGGGATTAACATTTAGCCAAGAGCACCAAGTCCTCTATGTAACCCAATGTTGAGAGTGTTAATTGTTGAACTTCTCTGCCATGATTTTGCAAAAATGTGCCAGAGAAAACATAATTTCTGTCTCTAAACTTGGAAAGCCAGTCCTATTTTACAATTTTTCAATTTTCTAAATATCATGAGAAATATATTGGTGATAGTCTATATATGATTTATGAATCATGACTTATGATTCATTAATTATTATGTTACATTGCTATGTATAAAATTATAAAATTTCAGATATTTATCATTCATTTATGTTTCAAGTTTCGCATATTCTAATTTAATTTTTTAATACTTTGGATAGTGTCCCCTATGTCGAAGACACTGACATCCCCTATGACATTCCCTAAAATTTTCGGGGGATGCTTCTACATATCCGTTGGATGCATTTCCCCTTCCCACATCCCCGCATCCTGGAAACTTGGTTGAACACTGAATTTTTCTCAGCTCCATTTTGACTTTGCTCTGTTGCTGGTAGAACAGCAATAAGAATAAGAATAGATGAGCCAGCAAAGAATTTTGTGTTTTATGTACTCAGATAATAAAACTAAAACACCTGTCAGCTCCACATATAACTGGACTGGGTGTGTAATTACATGTTTCATATAATGTAAATACTCTTGTTTCTGCTAATAAACAATAAAATATTCACTCACCTCAGAAGTGGAATAGACCTCTGTATTAAATCCGATACGTTCACCCTTCTCATTTTCTCCAATTCCTTTTGGTTCTCCAAAGTAAATACCTGTCAAGATAGGAAAAACTGAACTGCTGTGCATTATATAGAATTGAGATGAATGGTAAAAGTTACTTTGAAAATACATCATATTTATTCATTCCTCTGTATCAATATTAATAAGCACATTGAAAACATACCTCCAGTAAGCTCTCTAACAACCATAATATCAACACCTTCAGCAACATCTCGCTTCAAAGTGGAAGAGTCTGCTAACTGCTCCAAAACAGATAAACAGCTACTCCATTATCAACATATCATACACCCCAAGGTAGACTAGTATACTATAAAAGTTCAACATTTTTTTAATTCACATGTAGAATAGTAAAGGAAGATATCATTCTCTTTCCCTCGCATAATAACAGCTGAGTTGCAGCAAGAAGAGAATTTGGTTATAAAACTTACATAAAATGTGCCATCCTCACTAATATTGAAAATAAATTATTGAGATCCAGCATAAACACCTGGTTTCCCTTCAGATAGCCAGCAATGTTCCCCAAGGACACCAGTCAATCTGTTCACCAAGAACAAAGGCAAATCTGCCTATAAAATGTAACCTCGAGAGTGAAAGCTCAATGAATGCAACAATGTAGTAAATTTCAGGGGCCAGTTTCAATGAGACTGGAGCCCATTTCTTTACAGACTAGTCTGTGTCTAATACAGTAAATATCCATTAATGGGAGCAATGCTTTGGCAGTCACTCCCCTTGGTAGAAGTCTGTACATGACCTAGTCACAGACTTTAAGTCTTGAGAAAACTTGGAGTTGACCTTGATGAACTAGCCCCAGAAGTATTTTGGAGAGTATTTGAAGCATTTGCTGAAGCAGATCTTGGAGTTATTTTCAGGACTTGTAGAAGAAAATATTGGATGTCTTGAAGCAGCACTAAAACCTTCTTGAGGAATTGAAGCAGATTAAGAGGGTTGGAGCCCTAGAGGATTGGAGTCCTCACACAAGGTTGGAGCCCTGTGGAAAACCAGGTCGGAGCCTGAATTGTTGAGAGGATTGGAGTCCTCAAGTAGACCAAGTTGGAGCTTGGTGTAGTACAGGTTGGAGCTTGATTTGAAATTGAAGATTGGAGTCTTCATCTAGGGTTGGAGACCTGAAGGAATTATAAGTGTTGGATTGTTGTAAAAGAGGATTGGAGTTCCTCGTCATTCTTATTAATAAAATTGTTCTTTTGTAGTCCATCTTGTGTTTTGGTTATACTAAGTGATCTTAACTGGTATAAAATAACAACTGTAAAAGAAATACCGATTCACCCCCCCTCTCAGTATTTCCAACGAAATGGTTGGCTTCATACTGAACTAGCCATAAATAGCCAAACTAGCGGGTTCCACACGATCACAGCTAGGGACCACATAAAGTCAATCTTTTTAAAAGAAATCAATAAAATGATAAAAGTGAATGCACAAAACTTAAACTTGGGGCACTTGCCAGAGCTATTTAAAGAGGTACCACCACCCCCCTTCATTTCACTCACACAATTCATTTGAGCTATTCGAAATTTTTGAGTTGAGTTTCTTGTGCTTATTTGGAGAACTGACTGAAGGGCCATTTTGAAGAATTTCTTGGGCTGATTTGAAGAGTTTTTGAACTCAGTTCTTGGGCTGATTTGGAGTTGATTCAAGGGATTATTTTCAGAAGTTACTGAAATAATTTGCAGCTGATTCAAGGATCGATCTTCAGAATTTCTTGGGTTGTTAAGAAAAAGTTTTTCCTATTGTCAGGAGTTGTTTTGGACCATTGGTGTTGCTCTTCTTCTCTTAATTTGGAAGTCATGTGAAGGTATGTCAAGGGTCCTCTTCTTCGTCTCTTCTTCTCTTTACAATTGTTGTTTACTTCCTAGAAATTAACAATTCCATGGGTTTTATTTGCAGATTTTTTCATTCGTATTAAAATTGTCATGGATCCTAAAGAGTAGAAGGATCCAACATGAGATCATTACAATTGAACATCAAGGGAAAAATGACATGCAAATATTGTGAGAAGTTGGCAGGGAGGGGTAATCCATAGGTTGAAACTTGAAACAACAAAATCCACTCATGCAAGAGGGAATGTAAAACCTTGCAAAAAAATCTCAAAGGATTTAAAAGCAGAGATGCTTAGTTATATTGATTCCTACAACACAAAGAAAGCCAAGGCCCAAAAGTTAAAAAAGAGATAGGCAGAATTGTAGGTTTAATTGATAATGACTCTAAAGGTCAAATGCCTAGTTTTGAAGAATTCTTCAGTTTTCTATTGAATCTACAGAAGAATTTGTTTTTGGCCATGGTTAATCAAATTTGAAGAGGTCTCATAGTAAGCTTGACTCTTTTTCTATACTGCGCACTAACCCTGGTGGTCATTCCACCATTGACACTAAATGGAAGAAGATGGAAAAGAAGACTGCATGGGAATGGATTGCTAGATGGTGGTATGATATTAATTTTGCATATTATCAACTTATGTTATATTAATATACTATAGCTTCATGGAGTCTAGGCTCCAAATGCCCTAATTTTCATGATATCAGGGGGCATTTTTACAAAATGAGGTTCAAAGAGTAGATGAATATCTCATAGAGTTCAAGGAGTCATAGAGTAAAACAGGTTGTACAATCATCTATGATGGATGGATTAATGGAAGATCCCACACCATTCTTAATTACCTAAATGTTTGGCCAAAAGGAACTATGTTTCTTAAATTTGTGGATGCATCAGATCAGGGGAACCACACATAGGTTTTGAATCTTATGAGGAAAAACATTGGGGCAAGAAAACTTATTCGGTTAGTGACTACACAATTTGCAATGAACTTACTTACATTGCAATTAATGCTTAAACAAAGAGCCAACTTGCAGAAGATGTTTTCTTGTGATGAGTGAAATATATCTTAGTATAGTAAGAAGGCTAAGGAAAAAGACATACTTGACAAATTTCAGAAAAATATTTTTGGAAAAAGGCAGAAGAGATAGTACACTTCAATGAGCTTCTTGTGAAAGTATTATGAAAGGTGGATTTAATTAAACCTGCCACAGGTTGTATTTATAGGGCCACAGATCAAGCCAAAGATGCAATAAAGACATCATATGGTGCTAAAAGACGAAGTATCTTCCTCTATGTAAAATAATTGATGATAGATGGAACAAACAAATATATAGGCCTTTAAATGCACTTGGCTAATACTTAAGCCTGAGGTAAGTAATTTCAAAAAAATTTAAGTTATGTTATTCATTCTAAAAGTTTAGTCGAAGTTTCAATCTCAATGGACAAAGTTTTTTTCGTCTTCTAAAGGTACCATTATACAAAAGACTTTGAAGCAAACAGGGAGGTAAAAGGATTGTGCAAATTCATTAAGCACGTGGTCCTTGATCCCAAGACAGAAGATGACATACACAGTGGTCTCCTACATTTCAATGAGTACTAGTACCTTCGACATGTCTATGGATACAAAGCAAATCAAAGGGTTTATTAGGTAAGAAATTCAAAGTTTCCAAATTATATTATTCACAGCAAAATCTGAGTCAAAATTTAAAACTTATTTGCTAAAGCTTCTTTGCCTCAACTCTTGTTGCAACTTATTAATAGGGGTAGGTTGGTAGTTAGTGCCCTAATTTGTAAAAGTTTGCAATTCAGATTTTGAGCCAGACATGCAATGCTTCTATGCAATTGTAATGTTTTTTAGCATATACACACCAAGAAGCAAAATTGCATGGAACAAAAACAGTTAAATGAGATGGTTTATGCTCAGTACAACTTTAGGTTGAGGCACAACCAGTTGTTGAATAAGACCCCCTATATCTAGCAACATAGTCTTCAATGATTTTGATCCCTCATCAAAGTGGGTTGTAGAGACTCAGTCACCAACATTTGACAATGAAGACCTATCTTAGATGGACTTGGACTCACTTTCACATCCAAAGGATTTGAACATTCAACAAGTACCTTCAAGGCTAGGGGAATTAAGCAATGTTCCACCAAGACTCCGGGATGGGGAGACGCGGGTGCAGGGAGACGCACAAGGGGGACGTGAGGGAGTACCCTCAAATTTTAAGGAAATTTAGGGGGGATGGGGGGACGTCGGGGTACATATATTTTATTTCCTTTTTAATATATATATATATATCAAATTCATATTCAATAATGAAAGCATAAATACAATGATACATACAGAATTGAATTAAATAATGAAATAGATTGATCCAAACTCATCATCCTTACTAATACATACATGATTCATCCATAGATCACAAGATTCAATAATGAAATAGTCCAATCCATATTCATTATTCATTATTCACCATTCTAAAATCTACATTGATTTAAAAATTAAATTCATCATTCATCATTCTAGATTCTAAATTGATTTAAAATTAGAATTCATCATTCATCATTCTAGAATCTAATTAGTAATAAGCAAAATAGACTATAATAGATATTGAAATCTGAATACTGGAATAGTAAATTGATATAACTAAAACTCAAAAACAATGGAGTGATGACTCTAAAAGTCACTCTAAAGTACAAAGAGGGCTCGGTGCTCTTGATTAAATACTAATTCCATACCCTTGTACATGACAAAATGCAATGGAAACATTGCAATCCATCGAATCCTGAATTCCTGAAAAACTGTTAAGTCTGTTGGATTTTGAGTGAGATCTAAAATTCTACTTTCTCCATATGAAATCCAATGAGGTCGAAACCACTCTCAAACATCCTGAGTCATTTCATGGTAATGTTAAAAATTTAAGTAAAAGGATGAAAATGAAAGATAAAGGAGAATGTCACTTTTACTTTAAGAATTTAACATTACCATGAATTGCATAGCATTAGTAGGGAAATATGGTCAAATACTAAATTTCCCCTATCATAAATCATTGTTTAAAAGCAAATTTAACGAGGGACACATAGCCCATATTGAAGGGAGACGCCTAGGCATCCCCTTTTTGGGGAGTCGCGTCCCCCACACTGGGGAGACGTCCTCCGCCCCCCCTCCCCCCGCGTCTCCCCAAAAGGGGGACATGGGGAAACGTCTCCCCAAACATCCCCCCGTCCCGAGTGCGTGGGGTGTGAGGGGTGCGCGCACCCGACCCTAGGGGACACATCACCATGGAACACTAGAATTAAGTCAAAAATCCATTTTAGAGTCTAATCTTGTTGAGGATGTAGAGGATAATGATTCAAATGATTCTCTCATATGATTAGATTGTAAGTTTAGAATCTGGAATATATTTATTAATTAGTACCATGCTTATTTTTGGAATCTAGAAGCCATTTAGAGCCTCTTTGTTGATGTATTTTGGTTCAAAGATGGATTCAACTTGGTGTTATTTGGTTATACGCACCCTTGCTATTTACATGAGAAGCTTTGCATATTTATGTATAATAGTTTGGATTCACATGGATGCATACGAATTTTTTTATCAAAATTTGAATATTTTATGCATTTTTTTTGTCAACCAGTGTCGTGGTCCAGTTTTGTTTCTAGATTTTCTCTGGTTCCAGTTTTGGGGGTCGAATAGTTCGATGATGCATCCAAATCTGATAACATTGCTTCATCTCTTGAATTATAGCAGAAAACGCATAGTATACCTATTTTTTGTTTTCTCATCTTATTAATTTGGCCTTGTCTCAACAACAACATCATCTAGGGCTTCATATCTCAAGACATCTTCCCTAACACCTCTCTAACCTAGGCATTATGGCTGAATTTTCGATGAAATTACAACCAATATTTCTATTTAATCAAATCCTAAATCCCGTTTCCTATCAACCAGAAAAAGCCATATGTTTCCACACCCATAGCAACTATCTTCTTGCTATTTTTTTCAACAATAAACTTATTGTTGAAATTTATGCCTAAGTATGGACTATGCTTCATGATACTACTAATGAAAGTAGATTTTTTCCAAACAAGGAACATTGTCTAGTTTTGTTTTTGCCTTTTCTCTAGTTCCGATTTTGAGGGTCGACCAATCCAACTCAGATAACATTGCTTCATCTCATGAATTACAGTAGATAACGCATAGTATATATGTCTTTTGTTTTTTCTTCTTATTAATTTGGACTTGTCTCAGCATCAATGGAACAAACAAAGTTCGTTCTTCAAGTTAAATACTCCAGAGGACTTGGAATATGTAGATCTCCATTGAGATACAAAAATATATATTAAGAAGTATGAATAAGAATGATGATACAATTGCGAGTGAGGGGCCTACTTATATACCAAGCAAGTGTCCCTTTATGATTCATGAACATCATGTCTCCTTAGACATGCTTCTTTGTTTAACTAATTATTATTTATTTATATATTATTATGTTTATTATTTATTATCTATATTTATTACTTTTACATAAATTATATTCATAACATTGTCTTCCTCTTCAAAAAACTTTGTCCTCAAAGCTTGTTGATAAAAGGGCTTGATCTCTTTTTCTGCTACGAATGTCTTCTCATCTCGAAACAATTATCTTTATTGATACAAGTTGATATGATCCTTGGAGTGATAAATAAAAATGTCACATGGAGGAAGGATCTGACCATCCTAAATTAATCTTTTGTGAAATCTTTTGATTGCTAGAAACCTGTGATGAATTGTTATCACTAGACTGAGTTGTGCGCACTTCAGTATTCTTCGGAACATAAGTTTGTTGTTTATGTTCCGAGTGATACCGATTCGTAGATTGATTGAAATGTCTATTCTTGTGATTCGGATGTAGATAAAGAGTTCTTTCGGTTTCCCTTATCATGTGTGTGGCAAGATTCTGATTTACTTCAGGTTCTGATGTCATCGAGTTGGTTACAAAATCTTCACTTGGAATTTCCTTCGTCTCAACATCTGAGTGTGTTTTTCTTTTAACTAACGTGTCTTCTTCTTGAGTTGTGATATTCACTGGATCAGTATTCATTCCATTTTCTTCGACTTGAATTTCTTTATTTGAAGAATTCAACACTTCCTTCTCAATAAGTTGTTGTACCTTATTTTCCAAGGACTTTTTGTCCTTCTTAAGCTTCTTAATTTGTGATAATAATATTTTACTATGGTCTTTAAGCCGAGAAACTTCTTCATTTTGATCAGAAGTGATTTTGTCAAATTTTTTTTGCATATTTTGTAATACTTTTTTACCTTCCTGAAAAATTACTTTTGAAATATCTTGTATGTCTTCGAGTGTTACTGAATTTGGCTTCAATGTAACATCCTCGAGTGTTATTTTCTTCTTCCTGTAGGAAAATGTTAAAAACTTATTTTTCATATTTAAGATGAAGAATCCTAAAGTTTCCATCCAAGGTGAACCCAAAATAATGTCACCATAATTGCTCCATAGGATTTGAAAAGAGAATTGCAATATAAATGTATAACCCCAATGTTTAACTGTAAATTGGTTGTCATATTTTTTGTTGCCAAAGTAGTCTAATTTTTTTAATTATATTTGAATTCGAAATTACTAAGAGGTTTGCGATTTTAGGGGTTATATAATTTTTATCTTCGGCAGGTGAGATAGCAATTGTGACATCTTTTCCCGCAATAGACCCTTTAATTCTAAATAGCACTAAAGCATAATTACGTGAAGTTTCTGGGAATCTTCCTTCTTTTATTTCGAAACTAGACTCCATTGTGCTTTTGTTGATGATATTGTCAATGGTACAAGGACTCTATATATTCTTCGTACGTGATACAATTTTATTCCCCTTTATATTATAATATATATATATATTGGATTTAATTAATTATATATAACTATATAATTAATCATAAATATAATTAATTATATAAGTAAATTATTTATACGATTAATTAAAAATTGTACACATATAATTATTAATACTTAACTAAAATGTGACTTTAATAACTATGGACATATAACTAAAGTGTGACTTTAATATGTGAACAATGGCAATGAGGTCAACAAAAAGGTGCGACGGTTGGGAAGGTCGGTCGGGCAAGAAACAAGACAGTGAAATGTCATAACACGTGGTCAAGAAGACGATAGGGAACACATACGCAGCACGAGTCATGGTAACAGAGGCATGTGAGGGAACGAAACAACAGCGAACAGGAAGGACGGCTAGAAGTTCGTTGGCGTCGAATGCACCACTTTATGGTGGTTGGCAGCGTAACAAAGAGGTTAGCAAGCCGCTGTAGAACAAGGCAATGGAGAAACAACTCGATTATGGCTCGCTACAGCGTAAGGATGTTGCATGTGGCGGATTTTAGTGGCGGCCACAAGAGTTTGTGGTGGCGGCACTAGGCGGAATGTCAGCCTACCACGATTGGTTGCTAACAGTCGGCTGACTAGCCTAGGCAGGGCCGCAGATCGAGCAGCTAATTATGTGGTGGGGTGTTGTGGTAACTGTGTGGTGGCTATAGCACGGTTCGAAAGAGGTGTCGTCCGACGTGGGGATAGGTTGAAGTCAATGGTGGTCAGTTCGGCGATGAAAACACCAATTTGTCGGGTTGCACTTGCTATGATGGTGGTTGCAGGTTGTTGACCGACAAAGACGGCGTAGGCAAATCTTCGGGGGCAGCGTAAGAAGACAGCGGCAGGTAAGTTTGTTTGATATATATAACTCCCTTTTTTTATATATATACAAACTTTTCTTTATTTCTTTTTTTTAAATATCTTTTTTCATATTCTTTTTACTCTTTTTTTGTTTATTTTTTTTAAATGGCCAAACGCCCAACAGTAAAAATGGAGAATCTCCCAAACTTGTAGCGAAACGTTTGAATTATGACGGCAACAAGGTTAATGAAAATTGATGGCCAAGGGTCGGTGATCGAAGAACATGGCTTTGTGCAGCGGTTGATTGACCAAAGGATCGAACTGCTCTGATACCAAATGGAACAAACAAAATTCATTCTTCAAGTTAAATACTCCAGAAGACTTGGAATATGTAGATCCCCATTGAGATACAAGAATATATATTAAGAAGTATGAACAAGAATGATGATACAATTGAGAGTGAGGGGCCTACTTATATACCAAGCAGTTGTCCCTTTATGAACGGTCATGTCTCCTTACACATGCCTCTTTGTTTAACTAATTATTATTTATTTACATATTATTATGTTTATATTTATTATCCATATTTATTACTTTTACATAAATTATATTCATAACAACCAACATCATCTAGGGCTTCATATCTCAAGATATATCTTGCTTGACACCTCTCTAACCTAGCCATTATGGCTTAGTTTTCAATGACATTATAACCATCTTTCTATTTAATCAATCCTAATTCCCATTTTCTATCAACCAGAATAAGCCATATTCTTCCACCCCTATAGCAACTATCTTCTTGCTATTTTTGTCAACAATAAAATACCTCTTTTTGCTGAAATGTATGTCCAAGTGTGGACTATGCTTCACTATACTACTAATAAAAGTAGATTTTCCTCCAAACAAGGAACATAATGGGCATCTTTAATTATTACCTTCTCACCTTTTAGGTAGGCTAGGACATTTAACCTTCCTCTAACCCTATATTCTACTCCACTACCAACATGACAAAATTAGATTTTAATTTATCCTCTGCAAAATCAGTATAACAATCAATATTGTTAATAAAATGCATAGGTGCCCCTAAATCAACATACCAATCATCCTTACCTATCTTTGAGTTCTTGATTTTAGCCATGAATATGTAGAACTCTTCCTCCTCTTTGTGCTCAACCATATTAGCATGTTTCTTTCCAAATTGATCATAGAAAAATACAAATGTCATCCCAAAAGTCTCATTCCCACTATTACTCCCAAATTTCTTTTATCATATGTTGTCAAGAAATAAAACACAAGAACTTGGCAAAAACAACTTCAAGCTATCCCAACGCATGTATTCATCTCATGATATCAAATTATACTACATGTATTTGGCAACCTCTAGATCCACATCTCAATAATAACTCATCAGTGGATAATGACAACTCATCTATCGATAAGCATAACAACTCGTGCGATGTGGTATTAGACTTTGCGATTGTCTAGGGACTAACAATCTAACATTCCCCCCCCCCCCCCAATGAAAAGTTTGAATAATTAAGGCAACAATAGCTAGTGCATAAACTACTCATGGGGCATAGAACATTCGATGAATGGGTGTATTATTAAGGCACTCCTTGCGTAATGGTCACCTGTTCGAAACCCAGTGGGTGTCCCACCTGGTTCTAGTGGTAGCAGTGGGAATCAGCCCCATATCATTCAAGTACGAGACTCGCTTAGTTGTTGATTCCTCTAGTCACAAAAAAAAAAATCTAGTGCATATATTGGTATCATCTTCAATCAGAAACTTTTGAACTGAGATTTGATGAAGATACACTTGAAAATTATCAAATCTGGATGTTGAATGGTTCATCTCAAATGAACTTTGAAAGAGAGTAGAATTTCTGGAAGTGAACATATGCAAAGTCTGAACATTGCATGATTACTTGGTCATTTGCCAAGTAAATTGGCAAAAAGAAATTAGCATTTTATATTATTTATTGGACAAATAGGATAACCATTCTATGGTTAGTGAACAAATAGGACCATTGAAATACTCTCTAAATATAAACACAATTAGGCATGAAACAACATCCCAATGTATAATTGGTGAGCAACGAGAGGATTCTAGAATTTGTGCAAGATCTTCCTAAACAGGTTGTTTGAAGAGATTAATTTGAATTGTGGATATCATGTTGAGTAGATTACTTGCCATTCTAAAATTCCCAATTTGATTGAATTTCAATTGATATTCCCCCCCTATTATGTGCAATAATAGAAGATTGTTGAAAAGATCAAAGCTTGAACTTTTGGACTCTTTTGTTTTTCAACAATTCATCATTGTATCTAATGATTTTTATTGGTTAACCACTAGCCAATTTGACTTGATTAATGTGATGATTTTTGTTGACCACTAACCATTTTCAGTCGGTACCATGTATTTGGTGGTTTTGGTTGACCATTAGCCATGATCATTTCATCAATGTACTCCCCTCTTAAAAGAAAATGAGTATCTCTCTTTGGTTCATGTTTCAATTCAAAAGAAATGTAGAAATGGGCCCTAATCATGTGTTAATTTTCCATGAAACTCTGCAACTACTTAGATGAATAACTGAAAACAAGGCAACTAAAAACTAAAACCAAATTTACTTTCACGAAGATAAAAAGTTTCATAACAATTCATAAGCAGCAGAAAATAATCGAGAGATAAAAACAAAATCACACAAATTGACATGCTTGTTTACACAAGAAACCCAAAAAGGGAAAACCTACTTTCTTTGTTGTGGTATTTTATTGATAGTTCTTGAGAAATTGATCTATTACAAAGCAATCTCTCTCTGAGAACACACTTGTTCTCCTGCTGAACTAGCCTAACTTTCCCTACAAATCCCCTGATCATGCTCCTATTACCATACACACTAGTAGCCCCTATTTCCTTGTGCAAATCCTGGCTCATATTCTTTAGCGCAAATCCCTATTTCCTGGTGCACTTTGGCCTCTCAATTTTGCGCACACACAATCAAAGAATTGATCTCACAAACTTGTGATGATCATGCACCTTCATCCTCCTCTTTATAGACCCAATTTGAGCATGCAAGGAAGGCACGGTTGAATTTTAGAAGTCAAGTTGTGATTGTGAGTTAACTAAGAGTTCATTTGATTCTCTCTCCAATCAACACTTGGAGTCTTAATTTGTTCTCCCTTCAATCAAGACTGACAACTAACTCGTTCTAACTGAACTTGTCACTGCCACCTCGTTCTGTAGTCAAATTGAAGAAGACTCGATCTAACTAAAGCTCCAACTCTATGCATGTTATCTAGATGATCATTCCAGTAAACTGGATATAAACTCATCATAATTGAATTCTATCTCATGAGCTCGCACTCATGTTGAGAGAAAGAAAAATCAAGGTCTTCACTAGCTAAGGAACAAGCCAAAACACCTTCACTTGCTACATTTTCAACATCATGCCCAAAATCTTCATCTATAACAACCCTTTAAAAGCCTTCTACTTTTGTGATTTCTCCATTCACACGTCTTTACTTAGTTTCAAGCTAGATGGTAAGACTTATGCAACTTCTTGACTTGTTCACTCCACCACCAAGAATTTATAGCCATATGAATTGTTTTCTTATTAGCTTTCTTCTTCTTTCAACATTTTTCTGACATATGATTTGTCTTCCCACAATGAAGACAAGGATGGAAATCAAAACATTGTGTCACCATATAGCCAACTTGATGATAATATTGGCACTCAAGTTTTCCCCAATATGTTTATCGTCAACTATTTCATTAACTTCATTACCTTAGTGACAGTGTTTTTATGTGTTTCTCCTAAACTAGGATGGATTGATATGCACACAATCACTTAGTTTATCAACCCAAAGTTTGTTTGAACTTACTAGGCACTCGATGCAGTATACACAAAAAAAAGCCTTCTACTTTTGTGACTTTTGCATTCACGCATCTTTACTTATGTTCGATCTATATGGTAAGACTTATGCAACTTCTTGACTTGTTGACTCCACCACCAAGAATTTATCTAGCCATGTGAATTGCTTTCTTATTAGCTTTCTTCTTCTTTCAACATTTTTTGAGATATGATTTGTCTTCCCACAATAAGACAAGGATGAAAATCAAAAGACTATGTCATCATATGGCCAACTTGATGATAATGTTGGCATGCAAGTTTTGCTCAATATGTTTGTCATCCACTATTTCGTTAACCTCATTATCTTAGGGACAATGTTTTTATGTGTTTCTCCTAAAATTAGCATGGCTTCATAAACACACAATCACTTAGTTTATCAACCCAAAGTTTGTTTGAACTTACAAGGCACTCAATGTATTATGCACAAAAAAGGACTTTATCTTGACCAATAACAACTATTGCATGATCTAATCTACTTCACACAATGCAATTAAAAGATAGTCTTAGATCCTAGTCTAAATTGAGACATAAATTTGTATCCAAAAGAATCAATAGCATTCTCAATCTTTGACCTAGCTAATGGCACTTCATATGTTATAGTCATTGAAAATCGTATCCATAACTCTAACATATCGCTCCGTATACAAAGTCCTAGCTAAGAATGAGGTGAACCTATAACATACTAATTATGTAGCAACTAGTTCTGCATCATATCAATTCTATAACAACTCAAATGAAAACATACAAGAAACTTAAAGAAAATATACAGGACAATGAAGCAATAGAAACTAGAGACTAACTTGCTGAAACTAAATACTACTACACAAAGATAGCATAGTGCCTTAACCTCGAGTGGGCCATACCCAAGACTCGAACTATGCTTGGTCTCACAAGATCACTAGAACAATATTATGTTGAAATCCCGCACATGAAATCCAAGCAATCTATTGAATTTATAGAGCTGGAATTACAAGGCAAATGTATTCAGCATGATCTTAAGAAAAATGTCTATCGTCCACCTCTGAGGCAATTACACACATATATATACATAAGAAGAGGGCTTGCCTACTCCGTGAATGGAGAAGTTCGATACCAATTCAAACAAACATAGAACTAAAAAACTAAAGAATCCTTTGATTGGCTCTATGGTGCAATCAGTTCCAGCAGCTACCCACTCATGTAATCCCTAGCTAACTATGTCATGAAAACCCATCTACGCCCTTTGAATGATTCGGCTACAACTTGTGGTCACGGGTTCCTCCAGGTGTTATCATAGTTATGCATTTATGTAACATCAAACATGAAGCCCTATTCAATCTATAGGATCAAGTAAATTAAACCTCGAGCACGTTGATGCACAACTACTAACAAGTTTACCAAGATCCTCATGGCCATGTATACTATCAAACCTTCATCACAATGGAGCCCTTAATGATAGTATTCGAATTCTTATACCAATGCGTATATATTCATTAATATGTCTTCTTAAAATACCCTCAATTTAAGAAAACCACTTGTTCTTAATTTGATGTTAGGGTTTAAAGGTTGATCCCTTTGTGCAAGTGTAGAAAGTATGACATGGACTAACTCGTGCTGACTTGGAAATGGTGATCATTCTCATAGTAATCCGACTTAGTAAGGTCCTTGTGATCAAAGCATGGTTGCAAGTGTGTGTGCACGCAAGTGCATGCACACAATAATCCAAACAATCTCAAAACACACTTTAGCTATATATATATATATATATATATATTATATATATATCTTTGGCAAAATCATAATACGTAAGGGAAAACCTACTAAAAAGAAGGCTATAATGAACATGTATTTGAGGCAAAGAGGGAGTGTTTATGTAACAAAAAAGAGTCAAAATGGTGGTCCATCACTTAAACATTAATATTTGAAGTCTTGAAATTTTTATCAAGAAATCTTGCGCTCAAAAACTGAATTGATTAGGAGTAATTTAGGATATAAAAGTTACCACCCTTAACATATTCTAAACCAATCGACTCCTGTTGAATTGCAAGTCTTCCCAACGTCCTACAATCATCTTGGAAAGATCATTTCAATGTTCTTCAAATTCACATTTATTGCTACTTTTGACCAAGGTTGCATGGAGAGAGAGCATTTTCTAGAGTGGGAGCATCATTTTCCAAAAACCCTCAGGAGCAGAGCATCCCGGGAGCGTCTATTTTATATATATTATATATATATAGACGCTAGCATTCATATTATAAAAAAAAGAGCCTTTAGAATGCCAAATTAGATGCAGAATATATGAAAACATGTTAGATGATCCAAAAATAATTTATTGTCATAGGTTATAAAATTGAAATAAAATAATTATTAATTTAAGAAATTAAATTAATAATTATTATTCTTGAATGATTAATTAATTAATGGAGACAATTAGAAATTAGTATATTGTTGTAACAAGATATGGCTCTCCAAATGTGTCGTATCTTAGGCTCTATTTTAGGAGATTAGTTAGCTAGTTGGTTTGAATAGCATTTAATGTAAATGGACACTTGTTATTTAATAAGTGATCCATAATTAGAGGTAGTTAGGACATGGAGCTTATAAATAGCTCATTGCAAGAGTGTTTGGTTGTTCGGGTGTAAGCTCTTGCAAATCAATTATGTAATTATTTTTTTTTTATTAATAAAATTATGTGTCTGAGGACACTTCTGCCATTAATGAAGATAGAAAACATCTAGAATGCCAAATTAATTGCAAAATTTATGAAAACATGCATATTTTCACATCAATGAAGATAGAAATGGCATCCATAGTATATTAATGATAATTCATTCAAGCATGAACCATCAAGAATCTATCAATTACAAACAAACATACAATTTTTAAAGCCATATAATATAAAGCCAACCATCAACTTATGGAATGAAATAGTTTATCTAGCAACTATCAACAATAAAATGACCAGATAGTTATGTTTACAAAATAGGCCATCTACACACCAGAATATGAACACCGAAAGGTCCAATAATAATAATGTTCACCAATTGTGAAAGCACACATGTAGTCAAATTTTGTAGTTGTTGGGTAGCACCGCCATGCATGTTCCGCCACTCCTTGACAAGCAATGTTCTAGCTTCGCTTGCCAATACCTCAATCATCCTTCATTCTTTATCTCTTGTCTAGCCTTTGCCTATACATCGATCCTCTCATGATATCAGGTGACACCACCCAATTTTGATGAAACTGCCTAATCCAAGCCTTAAAACTATGGTAGAAAAAGTTTAACATGCCTGATCAATAATTTTGGTTTTAATGAAGGGTAAATTTTTGCTAAGGCCATGACAAAGGAGTTCAGCAATCAACACCACCAACACTCGAGTACATATAGGTCTAGGTGATCTTGATTAAATATCAATCACATACCCGTCAACATTATAAAATCCAATGAAATGTTACAATCCCATCAATCCTAAAACCTTGAAAACTGTCAAATCTACTAATTTGAATGGAGTATGAAATTCTATTTTCTCCATATGAAGTCCAATGAGGTTGGAACCACTCTCAAACATCTTGAAACAATAAATGGTAATGTTAAAAATTTAAGTAGAAGGATAAGATTCAGAATTTAACATTACTATTAGGGAGGGTCTAGGGAGTGCCTAGGGAGCATCCAATTTTAATGAAACTGCCTAATCCAAGCCTTAAAACTATAGTAGAAAAAGTTTAACATGCCTAATCAATAATTTTGGTTTTAATGAAGGGTAAATTTTTGTTAAGGCCATGACAAAGGAGTTCAGCAATCAACACCGCCAACACTCGGGTACATATAGGTCTAGGTGATCTTGATTAAATATCAATCACATACCCTTCGACATTATAAAATCCAATGAAATGTCACAATCCCATCAATCCTAAAAGCCTGAAAACTGTCAAGTCTACTAAATTTTGAATGGAGTATGAAATTCTATTTTCTCCATATGAAGTCCAATGAGGTTGGAACCACTCTCAAACATCCTGAAACAATAAATGGTAATGTTAAAAATTTAAGTAGAAGGATAAGATTCAGAATTTAACATTAGTGTTAGGGAGGGTCTAGGGAGCGCCTAAGGAGCATCCAAGGAGTGCATGAAGTTCAATGAGGTTGGAACCACTCTCAAACATTTAGAATTTAACATTGCTATTAGGGAGGGTCTAGGGAGCATCCAGGAAGTGCACTCCTTGCCTCTGGGAGCATTCTTGGGAGTGCCATGCACCCAAATTGGCAGGGAGTGTACCCAAAAGGTCCATTGTGTGCTCCTGGATTTTCAAAGTGCATATTCTTGCTCAAAGTACAGTTCTAAGGCCAAAAGCAAGGGGTAACAGTTCTTGCAACCATGGTGAAGATTGCTACTTTTGATAATTACTCTTTGAGTTGAAAAAATCAGTGAGGAAACGCTTCGTGCGCGCAACAACAGCCCCTGGTTCAGTGCTCCCTCCATCACCATGGCCCCGAGAGGCGACCTTGGGGCCCCTCCTCCTTTGCCTCCTCCACCAGAGATCCTTGCATTCAAGAAGTCGGCGACAGTAGTAAACGCCCAGCAAGGGAAACTCAGCACAAGTTTGTAAAGAAACTTGACAGCATCCCCACAGTCACCTTGCCCATTGAAGACTTTTGCAGATCTGCTTTGAACTTAGCTGAAAGAGGGCACATTGGTTAGTTTACTGGGCTATGGCCTTCCCCCAAGGCTGTCGGGGCATGGATACAGAGAAACTAGCGACCACTAGTAAAGGAAGGTATCAGAAGCTTCCTATTTGGTAAGGGCTTTTTTGTCTTTGTTTTTGATTCAGTAGAAGACAGAAATCTCATCTTTAGGAATGGACCATATTTCATGGGACCTCAGGGTTTGTATCTAAACTCATGGTCACCAGATTTCGATCCAACACAAGATGTCCCGTCAGCAGTTCCAGTGTGGGTGCGCCTCCCTCATCTTCCATTGCACTGCTGGAACCCGAAGTCACTAGAAACGATTGGTAACACCCTGGGAAAATAGATAGACAAAGCAGAGAGAAGGGATCAGTATTCATGTGCAATAATATGCGTCGAAGTTGACCTGGAAATAGGGTTACCTGAAGCCGTAAAGTTAACAATAGCAAACTGGTCTTATATCCAAGAGTTAGACTACGAGCAGCTACCATTCAAATGCAGAAATTGCCATGAATATGGGCATTTCCAAAGATACTGCAAAGAAAAGGGAGGAGGAAGATCTAGAGAAATTGAAAGAATAAAAATGGATCCAGGTGCAAAAAGTAGTCTAGGCCAAGGTGAGTATCAAGAATAAAGGGAAAGAGGTATCGATGGAGTCTGGAACTCCCTTAACAGGAATGGTTCAAACAAAAGGAAGAGGAGAACAACCAAAGACAACAGCCTCAATAAACCCATTCGAAACCCTCATAACTTCAATTGAAATTCCAGAAACAAAGATAGAGGAGATTGAAGGACAAGTTCCCTCACTTGAAGCAGAAAAGAAGAAAATAGAAGTAACCCAACTTGACTCCCCAGCAGGAACCTCCTCCTCACCCACATATGCAGAAATGACAAGGAAAAAACCCCCGGAAACCTCTGGGTCATTGGAAGATGAGACATTCGAGAGACCCTCTAAAAGTGTTGGAAGCAAATCTCATAAGGAAGCCAGGGAAGAAGAGGCGAAGAGGCACAAAATGCAAGGCAGCCAATCCACCATCGAAATGTCTATCGGGAGAAACACCAAAACAAGGCCCTCTAAGGGGGGATCAACTCACTCCAATTCCGTTAAATAATGAAACTAGTCTCTTGGAATTGCAGAGGCTTGGGGAACCCTTTGAAAGCTGAAGCAGTCAAAGATCTTCTAAAAATAGAAACTCCCGAGATGCTCATGCTCCAAGAGACAAAGATTGAAGGGGAAACCCTTCTTGAGATCAGCAAATTAAAATGGGGAAAACACGTAGGAAAGGCCATTAGTGCAAGAGGTACCTCTGGTGGCCTAGCAACATTGTGGTCGGAGGACAAGTATCAACTAGAAAGCTCCTTTGAGACCCAACATTGCATATTCACCGAACTTCGACACCTCTCTAGTAAGCTCTCCATCTCTCTCTTCAACCTTTATGTTCCAGTCCACCTTACAGAGAAGAAAGAATGTTTGCAGACCTTGTCTAATTTCTTAGACATTTACTCCCCTTAGAATATAATAGTGGCTGGAGATCTCAACCTCGTCATTAATCCAAAAGAAAAGAGAGGTGGCAATAGTGGCAGGGACCACATGCTTCTATTAGTAGAGGAGTTGATACTTCATTGGGATCTTCTTGACTTCAAACCGAAGAAAGGTCTTTACACCTGGACAAACAATAGAACTGGAGCAGAACACATCTCTGCTCCCCTAGATTGCTTCCTAGCGCAGAGCTCTTTGTTGCTAGAAAAAAGACTGGTCTCCTCGAAAATTCTCCCAAAGCTGGCCTCAGATAACAAACCTATTCTCTTATAGCTGGAAGAGGAAGAAAATTTGGGCCTTATCCCCTTTAGATTCAACCTGCGTTGGTCAGGGAAAGAAGGGTTCATGGAAACAGTTCTGGAGGCATGGTCCATACCTGTGACAGGATCTCCTAGGTTCGTGTGGGAGCAGAAACTAAAAATAACCAAGAGAGCTCTAAAAAAATGGATTAAAGAACCCTCAAATTCTCCTACCAGCAACAGAAAGGAGACAGTTCAGCTTTTATCAAATTTGCAAATAGATTTGGAAAGTAAGGAGATGTCTGCTTCAGATTTAGAAAAAGAACAAGCTGCCCAAATCAAATCATTTCGCACTTTCCGCCATGAAGAAGAGACTTGGAGGCTTAAGTCTCATAGCCTGTGGCTTAAAGCTAGAGATCAAAATACCTCCTTCTTCCATAGGCAATATAGAGCCCGGCTATCTCGAAATCATATCTCTGAAATCACTTGCTCAGATGGGACTGTGCTCAAAGACCAAGAACAGCTAAAAAAGGCAGCAGAATATCATTTCCTGAATCTTTATAAAGAGGAAGGGAATGGGAGTGAAGAAGTCACCTCTGAATTTCTCTCCCACATTCCATCTTTGGTAAGCAAGGAGGACAACACTAGTCTTACGAAACCTTTCTCTGAGGAAGAAATCTGTAAAGGCACCAGGACCTGATGACTTCTCAATTCATTTTTATAGAAACTACTGGGAAATAATAAAAACTGATCTTTTGAGGATGATTAAAGCTTTTCATCAAAAAGCCAAAGTGGGAGGTAGTACTAACTCTACCTTCCTTGCATTAATACCAAAAGAAGTGAATCCGGGCACTTTTGACAGGTTTAGGCCAATCTCGCTCTGCAATGCATCATACAAAATCCTAACAAAACTGTTGACAAACAGAATCAAGCCACTACTTGGGAAACTCATTTCTCCCACCCAAGGCAGCTTTGTCAAAGGGAGACATATATTGGACAATGTAATACAGGTGCAAGACGTCATACATCCCAGTTATCTTCGACAGGAGCAAGGTATGCTCATAAAGTTAGACATGGCAAACACATTCGACTGGGCAAATCTTTCTTTCCTGTTCAAAGTCCTCCTTTCCTTTGGTTTCAGCTCTAACTTTGTCAATTTGATTAAGGCTTGTACTGAAAAACCATGGATAGCTCCTTTAGTTAATGGCAAGCTAGTAAACTATTTCCAAGCCTTCAGGGGAATAAGGCAAGGCTGCCCCCTCTCCCCTTTCTTGTTCATTCTCATGGCAGACTCGCTAAGTAGGAAACTGACAGCTGAAAAGAAAGCTAGGACAGCTCCAGGAGTCAAGTTGACGAAAGGGCTAAAGCCTCTCAATCACACACTATTTGCAGATGATACTCTTCTTTTGGGCGGAGCCTCCATCAGGATAGCCAAAGTTTACACTGGAATTCTTCAAAAATTCTGCAGCATATCAGGAGCTCTTATAAATAAAAGGAAAAGTGCAATATACAGGTGGAATGTGGATCAACAAACAATTCAGATAATAGCCCTCTCCTTAGGCTTTTTGGGATTCGCTTCTTGGAATAAAATCAAATATCTCGGGTTACCAATAATCCTGGGCCCTAACAAATTATCGTTGTGGAAAGATGTAATAAGCAAAATTAAGTCCAAGATTACAGCGTGGGGAGGTCAATGGCTCACCAATGCTGGAAAACTCATCCTTATAAAATTTGTATGTCCTCCCTGCCTATTTATCAGGCTTCCTTTCTTCTGGCTCCAAAGAAGATCATGGAACAGATCTCCAGACTTATCAGGGAATTTTTGTGGAGAGGAGGAAGAGGAAACCAAAGAAAATTCCATCTAGTGAATTGGGATACAGTTAAATGCCCCATCTCTGAAGGAGGCTTGCAAATAAGAGACCCAGGCCTTGCCAATCTGGCTCTTGGAGGTAAAATACTTTGGACCCTCTTCTCAAACAGCAAACACCCTGTCAGTCAGGTCATAAAGGAAAAATATCTAAAAGGCTCATCGCTAAGGAACATACAAATAGATAACAACATAAAAGGGACGTCGATATGGCATCTCTACCGCCGTGGGATAGAGTTCTTCCAAAAGCACTTGTATCGCATTCCTGGCAATGGAAAAAACATGATGCTCTGGCAAGACACCATAATGGGACAGTTGCTTTTGAGCAAAAATGAAGCAATCAAAGAAATCGGGAACTGGCTCATTCAGCAAGGAATCCTCACCCTGGCAGATATCTCGACATGGGAAGACTCCAGAAAATGGCGAACTTGGGAAATCCCTAGAGTTCGAAATCAAATGCGTAGTCAAAAGACCCTCCTGGAAGAAGCGTTAACGGGACTGGCACCGGTTCACATGCATTTGACAGACAAATGGGGATGGGGAAAGACTGGAATCTACAACGCAAGGCATGGATTTGCCTCTCTTCAACCATAGCAAGCTTCGAGCCATACTGCATCTGTGTGGAAACAAGTCTGGGACCCTCTCAGTCTCCCCAAAATAAATTTCTTCACCTGGGTATTAATGCATGGGAATGCTAACTGGAAACAATCTAACTAAAAGAGGTATTCACGGGCCACATCGGTGTTCTCTCTGCTGCAAAGCCCAGGAACCATGGAGCATGTGTTTGTGGATTTCTCTTTTGCTCAAGAAGTCTAGGACTGCATCCTTCAAGGCCTCAATTTCTCTGCCCCATCGCAAGTCAAAGTAGCTAACCTTTTTAGCACCTGGTGAATGCGTTATCCCCACATGACCCAAAGAAAGACAGCATGGAACAGAATTTGGAAAGCAATACCTAAATATATCTGCTGGAAAATATGGCTCGCCAAAAACGACCAGATCTTCAACAGCATTCCAAACTCCGCTTTGAAGGTGGTAGCAAAAGCAAAAGCATTACTCCTCGAGACTGTGGCCAATCATCCCCTTAAAAACGATAACATGCTTCTCCCGGAAGAAAAAAAAATGGATGGGAACTTATATATTTCGAGACAAGATAAACAACACCACTTGCCCCAGTAAACCTCTTGTATGGAGACTACGAGAAACGGATGCAGATTTTCAAGCTTGGTGGAGGAAACAGGGTAAAACAACAATCTTTTTTGATGATGCCTCCAAACGCAATCCGGGGACAGCAGGAGTAGACGGAGTGATCTACTCCCCGAAGGGTATTCGTGAAGATAGCTTTCGCTGGGGACTTGGACAGAGAACCAACAACCAGGCAAAAATTCTTGGGTTGCTAAAACCCTGTCAGATAGCACGTGAAAAAGGCATTAAGGAAATACAAGTCTTCAAGGACTCAGAAATTTTGATAAAGATATTAAATTCGGAGGACCACTTCAGCAATCTGGTGTTCAACAATACACTTCAAAGGCTGAGATACGTGCTCCAAGACTTCTCTTCCTATCTCCTTTTCCATATTCTTCATGGCTCAAATAAGGAAGCAGACGCAAAAGCAAACCTGGCATGCCTCCTGCCACAAGGAGCCTTAAGCAAGAATGACGAAGAACCTACATGGAACCTGATCCCGTAATCTAGAGTAAATCTACACCTATGTAAGGAAAAGGAGAGCTGCAACTAAACGGAATTCTGAAAATTGTAATGATGGTTGTTTTGGTTTCGGCCCAACCGGTTTTAAATAATTAATATAACCGTTTTAGTTATAAAAAAAGATTGCTACTTTCATAATTACTCTTTAAGTCGCATCTTTGTGAGGATGATTCTGTGCCATTTAAGAAACAAAGATGATGGAAATTCTATGTGAGTTTTGCCATGTCGCTTGGTCACTGTTCTCCCTCCCAGCAGCTCGGCACGCTTTAGCAGACCCATTGCGCCTCGGTTTCTGTGCAGAATGGAAGATCTGTGGATCAGGGCACAATAGAGATGCATCTTAGGAGGGGCAACAGTTAATAAATAGTGATAGAGGCACATGCATTTCTGTGCATAAAGCAAGATCAGTGGATAAAGGCACAACAGAGATGCCTCTTAGGAGGTGCAACAGTTAATAAATAGTGCTAGAGACATGCATGCATATGCCAGCATTAGACTTTCTTTATTTATAGGCAGATATTTAATTAGCAGGCAATGAGTGGCAGTAGTGAATGCATGCAGCAAGCTGGATGTACTGTTCTTGGACAGATTTAGAATGTTCAGTTCACACCGGTCTATTGCAGTTCCAACTTTAGATTGGATGCTGTCTTGAGGAAGTTCTATTTTAGAACTGGCACTGTTTCCAAGGCAGAAGACACATACATGCATACAAACTTGATCTTCTTCAGTTGAAGGATGTTATTCTAGGCATAGAACTCATGTAGCAGGACACACCACTAGTTGGTCTACATCCATTGCATCTCATGTTTCCTAAGAGTCTATAAAAATATATATATGCCGCACCACTGTTATTGTGGGTTAGATAAAGTTTTGAGCAGTTTGCATTGTATGTTTTCTATTGGAAGTAATATACACTCAAAGTGTAATAAAGTGCAGGAAATCCGTGTTACAGTCCTTGGTAGCTTTGGAAGGTCTTCTACATGAGTTTCATGTCTTAGCATGTAGGAGATAGTTGATTGCTTCTTTAGGTGTTTGCTTGGAGGAGTTAGTGATTTTTGACTTCCTTCCTAAGTCTAACTTAGGAAAAGTACAATAGTTAAAGTTAATTAATTATTGTGAACTATTAAGCCAAATTACTAAGGATAAATAATTTAATTATTTAAGTGACTTAGATATCATCTCAACCGTTGATCTTAAGGGAAGCAAGATCTTATCTCAACTGTCAATCACTTAGGAGAATAGGGTTAGTGATTTGGCTTAATAAAGTTATAAAATAAGCCTAAGGGAGAGGTGAAGACAGACAAGTGGAGGAAGCAAATTTCTCTAGAGCGAGAGGCTCAACTAGACTGACGAGAAGGAAAGAAGAGCGTAGAGAAATTTCGGGAGTATTTCCAGGAGGTCGATTTCAGGAAATTGAGACGTCGAGTAGCTAAAGCGCAAAGGAGGCTGAGTTGTGGAGAGGCTTATTTATCCAGTGGGCTGATTTTATTGAGTGCGCAGGAGTTGTACGAGGAGAAAAGGAAAGGCCTGATTTGCTGGTGGTGAAAGCCGAGTTTCTCCAAGGCCGAATTCTTCAAGTGGCTGATTTTCTGGTGAGCCGAATTCCTTGGGCCAAGTTTTCCACTGGGACCAAGTTACAGGTTCCAGCATTGCATTTTTCTGTATATTTTTCTGTGGGTCTAGGGTCAGATTTTCCTGAGGATTTTATAAGGAGAATTGTTAGGAGTGTATATTTACTGTTGTGATGTAACTGATCTCTGGAATTTCTATTTTTCTGCTGCAAATTATTTTATTTTAGAAGTTAAATACCAGTGATTTTATTTTCATAGCAATTCAAAATTTTATTTATTAATATTCTGGGAACAAAAATTGTCGAGGAATATATAAATCTGGGCTGGTATTAGAAATTTAACAATCTGTTTGCCATCATAATTTTCGGATCACTGTTTTATGTGGCATTATTACATACAATCCATTGTTTTGATCCATAAATATTGCCGAGAAAATATCACGATATTTCCTTGCCTGAATATCACAATATTTCCGAAATATCGCTGATATTTGGGAAAAATATCGCGCGACGACCAAAAAAACATCGGGCAGGCTGGGATGCGACTAGAAAAAGCAATTTTGGTCATTCCATTTGCTCATTTTGGTTTTTATATCTTGGAGAAGGAAGGGGAAGAGCTTTGAGATGGTTGTCAAGGAGGGATTGAGGATGAAACAGCCATTATCACCACCAACTAAGAATTTTTTGTGGATCAAAGATTGAAGAACAGTGAGACAAACTTCATTTCTTCCATTAACAGGTATGTTCTTAAAAACCCCTACGTTAATGATTTTTTTCATAGATTTAGGGTTATGCTTGCTTGCCTCTTTGCCTACCAACATTTTGATTCTTTGTTTTTTTCCATTTCCTATGATTTTCATGCCCATGAGCCAATGCAAGAGTTTTCTCCATATTTGGACAGCAAGCTTCATTTCTCTTTTTAACTTTCTCATGCACCCTCTTATTGTCAGTTTTCATTCACATTGCAAATAATGTAGTAAAAAAAATATTTTCTAAAATGAGGTGGTTATTACTTATTATTTTTTTGTGTATGGGTATGCCAATTTTTTGTTTTTTTGGTGCCCTAGGTTTAATTAGTTCACTACAAATATGCCAAAAGCCTTGGACCCATTTTGGGAGTATGGGGAGCCTGATGGTTGGACAAACCGCGCATATCTATCATGCAAATTGTGTGGGACCAAGATGACAGGAGAGGTTACGCGATTGAAATACCATCTGGCTAGACTCCCTGGACATGATTTTGGGCTTTGAATGGTTTCTAGTGCGGAGCTTATACAAAAATCTCTTGAAACAATTGTTGGGAAAGACGAAAGAAGGAAGAGGCAGAAAGAAACAAGGTTGAACGTGTAGGTAGAGATTTCGGGATATCTTCTTCTGATTTTGAGGTTGAAGGTAGTGGGAGGGGCTCCACAGCGTCACCTGGTAGTGCTAATGTTATTGGGAGCAAAACCTTCCATAAAATCAGTTGTTAAAAAAAGGGAGAAGAAAGAAGCACATAGAGTTATAAGGAGGTGTCTTTTCTGGAGCGATTTACCTCTCACCATCACCAAAACCAATCCATTTTGGCAGCCAATGTGTGATGCTATTGTTGTTGTGGGCCCAGGGTACAAAAGTGTTACATATGAGGAGTTGTGGGGGCCAATCCTTCAAGCAGAAAAGCAAGACATCAACTCTAGATTGGCGGAGTTGAAACAGACATGAGAAGTGTCTGGATGCACAGTGATATCTGATGGTTGGATAGATAGGAAGGATAGGACCCTTCTAAATTTCCTGGTACATTGTCCTAAAGGCACCATGTTTATTAAATCATTGGATGCATCAGCACATATAAAAGATGCAGCAATGATATGAGTTGTTAAATGGGTTCATTGGGGAGATTGGTGTGCAGAATGTGGTGCAAGTCATAACAGATAATGCAGCTAATTATGTGTCTGTCGGCAGGATGCTTATGGAGAGGCACCGCACATTGCTTTGGACTCCATGTGCAACACATTGTATCGATTTGTTGCTTGAGGATATGGGGAAACTCTCCTTCATCAAGGAGGTGATTGATATGGCCAGAAGCGTCCCCAAGTTTATATATAACCATGCTTTTGTTCTTAGCCTCATGAAGAGATACACTAGAAACAAGGAGTTGCGGCGTCCTGCAATCACACGTTTTGCCACCAACTTTATTACTCTTCAGTCTTTGCTTCAATGCCAGATTGAGTTGAAGCAAATGTTCGTTTCTAATGAGTGGCGTGATTGTAGATACAGCAGGAGACAAGATTAGAGAGCCATTGCAAAAATGATGTACACTGACACATTTTGGCAACGAGTGGAAGAAGTGTGCTCAATTAGTGAACCTATAATAAAAGTTCTGAGATTGGTAGATGGGGCCAAGCCTGCAATGGCTTATTTGTATGAGGCCATGGATAGGGCCAAGGAGTCCATTTGTTCTTATTATGTAGACAAGGGTTCTGCTGGGCTTGATACACATATGATGTTATGGGATGTTATTGATAGTCGGTGAACTGGGATGCTTCATCGACCCATTCATGCAGCAGCACTCTTCCTCAACCCTGCCTTTTCATACAAATGCGCCTTTGATTTTGATGGCAAGGTGATGGAAGGGCTCCATTCCTGTAATCAGAGGATGGTACCTCATCCAGAGCTTTGTAGCAAAATCAATCACAAGATAGAATTTTATCGAGATTGTGTTGGCCTATTTGGCTTTGATGATGCTATTAGGAAAAGGACCCTCTTCATGCCACGTAAGTGACAAGTCATCACTCATTAGAATTTACTTATTTATAATTCTAGATTTTTAAAATTCAATTATGTAACTTTTATTTGAAAGTTTAATTATGTTTTAAGTTTTTGACTTTTTTATTTCTTTATTTTGTTGTAGATATTTGATGGCAAAGCTATGGTGCAAGGGCACCAAATTTGCAGAAATTGGCCATAAGAATCCTGAGTCAAACATGTAGCTTTTGAGGGTGTGAGCGCAATTGGAGTGTATTTGAGAAAATACACTCAAAAAGACACAAGTAGTATAACTTTGAGCTTCAGCCTTTAGTTCAGCAATTACATTTATTGTAATTTGATTTATGACCCTCAAGTGTCAAGAGTCAAAACTCATTAGTTTTTTTGACACTCTTACAGGTTAGAGTTCTCACGCCTCAATGATTTAGGGTATGTTCATTACAATATCCAACTTCGAGTGAAGCAAACAGAAGCACCAATGGATCCAGGTGCCATTTCCTAATACAATATTAATGTATTATCTCAGTGGAAAGTGGAGTCAGAGGTGCCCATCTTGGAGGAGTCACCTGCATGGTTAGAGCGAGAGGAACCATTAGAACAGGAGCAGCAAGAGGAGGAGGAGGACTTGGGGGAGGAGCAAAGTGAGGAAGAGGAGGAGGAGACTGTGGAAGCCTCAGCGTCAGCACCATCTGCTATAGATATAGGAGAGCACAGCTCCATACCCAGCAGTCATTATTTGACATTAGGTGCAAGGGCAGGCCTGGCAAACAACCCATCATGTTTTCCCGTAAAAGGGGGAGAGGGCACTGATTTCAAATAGATAGCTGCTATTTCTATTTGTTTTGCTACATATAACTCATGATGATGAGATACTTTTATATATGTGATGTTATTTTGTATTGGTTCTCCACATTTGAGTCTTTGATTGAACAATTATTAAGAATCAGAAGGATTTAGGATCGCCTTTGATGTATCATTTTTATTTTACATCCACTACATCATATATATCAATGCTTTCTTCATATTTATGTGCCAATGTGTTTATTTCATGTTGTTATTTTCTATATGTTTAAAATCTGAAGAAGAAAAAAAATGAATATATTATGCATTTTTTATGTTTGCCAATATTTTCGCTGATATTGCCAATAAGATGTTTTCTGGACCCTTGCTGATATTTTGCTGATACCGATATTTTCAACACTGGTTCTGATCACTTTTAGTTTGCTGTTCACACTTTTCAGTTTGCTTGTGTGTTCAGATCTAGCCGTAACAGCAGTTTTGAGAGTTAGTTAAGTTTCCATATTTCTCAATTGTTTTTGTTTGCTGATCCGATCAACATGTTAAATTTTAACATTTTCTCCTTCCTATCAATTGTTAAAGCTACAGAAAAACACCAAGGAATAGTAATTTCCTTTTAATGCCTCACTTTTCAGTGTTCCACCTGTTTCCTTATTGATAAGCTTTGTTGCTTTGTCTCAAGTTCTTAACACCTCCTGTGGTCTAGTTCTCTCGTTTAAGTATCAAACAGCCCCAACACATTTTAGTCTCCCTACCTACTGTCAAGCTTAAAAATCACCAAAATACAAAGGAATCAGAAGTAATAGCATGGCTTCATTGATTAGTAACCACTTTCACCACCAACCAGAAAACCAACAAGAATATTAAAGCATACGATCCTTTATAATGAGGATAGCAAAGCTAAATATATTACCAGGGTAATTTTACAGAATTGATCCCCCCAAATGCATGGTTTCTATGTCAAAGATAGAAAGCATCCTTTCACTGTAAATATTTTTTCATCCCTATACAATGAAAAGGAAGCATTTATTTCACCCCTCCAATGTGTTACGGCAAATAAATGATACAATTTTGAATATGTAAAAATTGACTTTATGAGGAAAATGCGTGATGTGTAAAAAGAGAGGACCTATTTTTCCCATACTTGAGGTAAAACAATGGCAGGCCGCAAATTTGCAAACACACCAAGTCCAGAACGAAGTCCAAGCAATCCACTTTCTGGCCTCAAATGACGCTCATTATTGTCCCATTTATAGCTGCATGTAACATGTTTAGCACTAACATTCAGAAAAGAGATCTAGCACATGAGTGCAAAATACAGTAATTTACATATTACAAAACCAAATCAACAGTGTAGGCATAATTAAGAGAAAAGGTGCAAACCCGCCAATAGCTGCAAGAAGCACTGCATCTGATTGCTTGCAAGCAGCCAAAGTTTCATCTGGTAAAGGAACTCCCGTTGCATCTATTGCAGCTCCACCCACAAGCATTTCATTGAACTTAAAGTTTACATCTGATGCCAATGTAACATGAGGAATTTAGATTGTACATATCAGTGACAGCCCAAAGCATCAGCTGACATTTGAAAACCTATACGATTATATAATAGGTCATTTTATCTCTGTATTATAGTCCGGATAGAAAAATGCTAAATTAGAGAATAGGTGAATACAAAATAGTTACTCCGTAAATGATAGTTGCTAAAGAGAGCTTTGGAACTCTATTGTCCAATGTTGCCAATAAGTTCGGCAATATAAAATGGAAGTATACTCATCTCCTCATGTTACAATTATAATTTGTGTACATAGGTAGCATCTTACAGCTAGTTCCCACCACAATATAAAGAATGAAGTTTTCAATGCCCATTTGAAAGGCATCTTCCCATCAAAGAAGGTTCCAGACATGGACCAATCAAAATAAAATCAAATAACATCTTTCCATATCAGCAAAGTGGAAATATTTGTACATTGTCAGTGCTTTAATTTTGGCACTATTGCCCAACAAAATGGGTAACCCACAGGAGGGATTTTTTCTCCTACATCTGATAGCCAGCCACCCCTGCTAGCCACCATTAGATAACGATATGCCATGTGCCTCCGCTATTTGCATCAGCCATATGCTTCTCACCATCCAGCATTGACACTTGGATGAAGGTGGGTGGTTGTTCAAAAGGTATTTTGATCATTTTGCAATTGGATGTTTGTACTTGTTTGTTTTGGGCATTTAGTATGGATAATGTGGTGATCTGGAAGATTAACAAGCCTTGACCATAATTTTGTTCTCACACCTTACCAGGGGGTTAATCTTTGACCTTGGTCCAGTGGAACCTCCCTTAAGGCCCTTTGGGCTATATGAGGGGCATTACCCAGAAATCCATGATCGAGATAGTGCATTCCATTTTCCCAATACCATACTTAACACCTTCCATCCCACATTACAAGCCCTATATCTCACCTCCATTCTCCAGGTACAACTTGTCATTGGTTTTTGGGGATTTGGCACTTATATGTTCACATACCTCAAAGTAGGGCCTGGAAACGTTGCCCTAGAAGGTTGATATAGCTAAAAAGATAAAAGCATATCACGGCCACAATGAAACAAAAGAAAGAAAATCAAAATGCAAAAGATGGTTTGAACATAAAGATTAGCACGTGGGCAAAAGCCTAGCATGAGCTCTACCTACCTCATATGGCCATCACTTGGTTCCTGAGCACATGATGCACCATTACATCAAAAAGGGGTAATAAAACTGCTACATCATACAAAGCAAGCTCTAACCCATGAGCTATAAGTGGTAATACAAGGAATAATCAAGAAGTGAAAGGCACACAAGAGAGGTGGAAAAATCAGGTCAAGATGGCAACTCCTACCTCCACGAATGCTCCCTCCTCGCATCTATACACTCAGGATGTGGAAACCACCATCAGTTGGTCCCTTTGACCATGACACTTGATCATGAAGTCTTCTCCCCTCCATTACCGCATTATTGTACACTAACACATATCAATTGAAGGGTACACAAGGGAAATGTTACTTCTCTTAAGGGTTGGAAGCATCTAATAGGGTTGACAATTAGCCACCCCTACCAAGGGAGAAAAGACCTTTGCGAGAACTTGGTCCTAATTTCGAAAGGGGTTATCTGTTTGAAGTATTATTATGCCCTTAGCATTCAAGTTTGGTTCACTTAGATGCATTATTGATCTTAGTCTTTGATGAATGGTTACTTTCACTAGAATCCATGTTGTTTTCTATTAGGTGGTTCAACAGCCTAAGCCTTGCGCACCAACTTCACAGGTACCCAAGCCCTTTAGAGAAGTACATTGGCCTAATCAAGTGCAGCGTTGAGAGACTAGAGCCTCCTGACAACACTAGTAGATGACATATGTCTTAGAGTACCTCCAGGACCTAAGACGTTTGTCTAATTTGACCTAGCTTTGAGGATTCTTCATGATGACACCACTAGACCTAGTATGCCACCAAGTTGGCCTTGACACAACCTGATGGGGAGGAGTTGATTCAAAGCCTAGATGAGGATGGTCCCCCATTAAGAGGCTAGGGAGGGCTTGTTGCACTAGAGGAAGCCCTGACACTAGAGAGGAGGCTACATTTGACAGTGGGAGGCCCACAACTAGATCTTGGGACGCCACAGGAGATGTTGAGGTGTATTTGAGCACCAACCCTCAAATTTTCGATCATCCAGGCATCTACATGTTCTTTGACACCTCATCTCCCTTGGACATGGCATTTGGATCATTTATTATGGATGACATTAGCAATTAGGTGGCTATGGTAGCCTCACACGTGTGGGAAACTTAGGCTTAATTTGTTGATGGCTAATGGGTTGCCTTGCAACCCAAGCACATTTAATGATCAAACTTGTTTTTAGGGGCTTGTAGGCTAGTTTTGGAAGGCTAGTTTGAATACAGCAATTAGATCCAACAACTTTTTTTAAACAGGGGACATGAAAATTGAACTAATTTAGAGTGGCTAGGAAGCTCTAATTTTTAAGCCACTAACCCGCTATGTTTGAGGACTTTATAGGGACCATAAATCTAGGAGCAAAATTCTAGTGGTTGTTGTCTTTAAGTAAGGTCTTCTTATAAGGTTGCACATGGAGGAACACCTCATCTGCTTCTACAAAACAATATTCAGAATGATGGTGATTAGCCTGCTACTTCATCCAATTTTGAGCCATTACCAAATTATCCTTGAGAGTGCATAGCATGTCAACTCAAGCTATGAGGGTTTTGTCTACCTCTGACACCTTAAAGACTCCAAATAAGTAAGGTAGTACTTAGAGAGGCTTCTGGCCATAGACATCCTCAAAGGGAGTCATTTAGGTGGAACCATGATAAGTTGTATTATACGACCATTTTACTACAAGTGACTATTGGACCCATTGGAATTCTCTTTGAAGTAAAGCACCACAAATACACTTCCAAGAACTAGTTGACAACATCATTTTGACCATTGGTTTGGGGGTGATACATTGTGTCAAGACTCAACTGATTGTCCTAGAATGTAACAACTCGTACCAAAAATTGCTAATGAAGGTGAGGTCACAATCCATCACAATCAAGTGCGACCCACTATGAAGTTTAATGATATTATCCATAAATACTTGGGTGACCATGGAGGCCTTGAAGGGGAGTTGTAGAGCACAAAAATGAGCATATTTGGAAAGGCAATCAACCACAACCATGATTACACATTTATTGCCAATTCTAGCGACCCCACAATATAGTCCACACAATTGGAAAAATGGGTAAAGGTTGTTGTTCTCCTAGAGGTTTCATTTTCTCTCCCTTGTGCCATTGTCAAATGTCACACTCTATCGTAACGGTGTGGACGTCCTTATTTGTGCCTCTTAAGAAAAATGAACAATTGATCCTTTCATGTGTTTTATGGAACCTAAATGGCCTGCTATGGGAGAGGATCGTAGCTTAGATAACACCCATGATTTAAATGTTGACATTTTGGCTCAAATAAAGATGCCCTTTACAGCAAAGCTCTTCATTTTCCCAAGTGCAGCCCAAATATGCTTGGGTCTCAATTTGAGGTTGTTGGATCAAGCTAGTGATCTTGGGATTTGTTAACATTCTTTGCAAATGTCATTCAACTAGTCTACTACTATTAAGGAAAGTGAAAAGGGGGACCCTTCCTCTTCCTACTTCCAAGAGAGAGCATTTGCTACCACATTGTCGTACTTATAAATTATCTCATAATCATATCCCAACATTTTGGTGACCTATTTGTTGTTGTTTGAGGGAAGAAATCATTTGCTCTAAGAAGTATTTTACACTACAAGGATCGGTTTTGATCTAGAAACATTGCCTAGAGGTATGGATGCCAGATATTCACAACATGCATATAGCCATCATCTCCTTTTCATAACTTGAATTTCCCAAGTGCCTCTCACATAGTTGTTTATTGGTAAAAACCAACAACCATCCCTCTTGCATGAGTATTCTTTTGGTGCCTTTACTCAAGGCATCACATTCCAAGACAAAGGTCTCAATGAAGTCACATAGAGCAAATACAAGTGTTGTACGCATAGAATACTTCAGGTCCTAAAAAGTCGATTCTATTGCATCACTCCCACTGAAATCATTTTTCTTTTAGCAAGGTTGTGAAGGAAGTTGCAATCTTACCATATTTCCTTACAAGCTTTATGTAACAACCAATGAGATCAAGAAAACCTCTTAGACATTTTAGATTTTTGGGGTAAGGCCAATCCTTCATTGCTTCAATTTTCTTTAGATCCACACACACACCATCATGACTAACAATATAGCAAAACTATTCCACTTCAAAGACACCAAAAGCACATTTGGACCTTTTAAGAAAGAGTTGATGAACAAGTAGTTGTAAGACTCGATTTACACACAACTTCTGCAGTTCGACCAATAGCAAGCAAGGAGAAGAAAACAAGAGCGAGAATCAAGAAAGCAAGAGAAATACCAAAAGCAAGGAAAGAAGGATTTGAAATTTTCTACTTCAATCCACACGTGCGAAAAATAGGGTTTCTACAGCTATTGCAGGGCCGAGAATTGCAGGTCGAGGTTGTAGATTCGACCTAGGGGCTGAAACTAAGATTTGAAGCAGACTGAAGGAGGATTGACCCTTGTTGACTTGGTTGATCTTTGACCTATTAGGAAATGATTGTTCGAGGGCTGACTTGGTGCTTGGAGGAGGACATGGTCAAGGAGTTTAGGTCTTATTTGATTAGATTTTATAAGAAGAGAAGATATTATTTCTAGGTTTTCCCCTTGGAGGGGTTTTGCCCTAGCTTGGAGCCTACTTCTTGTGTCTATTATCTTTATTGTTTCTGCTCTTGATAGTTATTTGATGAAAATATCTAATAAAGAACAATAAGAAGATATTGTTAGAGATTTCCGAACTAACACTGTGTTATGAGTGTGATCTGTCCATCCACAGTGAATCATATTGTTAGAGATTTCCGAACTAACACTGTCTAATGAGTGTAGATAGATCACACTCATTACACAATGTTAGTCCGGAAATCTCTAACAATATGATTCATTATGGACTCATCACAATCATTACACAGTGTTAGTCTGGAAATCTATAACAATATGATTCACTGTGGTGGACATATCACACTCATTACACAGTGTTAGTCCGGAAATCTCTAACAATATGATTCAATGTGGAAGTCTCCAATCACTCATAATAAGAAGATAGCTAAAGTTCACAAGCAATTATTAAGGATAAGGAGAATTGGTTTATATAGTTGCCCTACTAGATTTTGCAACCGTGCTAGGGTGAATGGCACCAACTACTAGCAACTCCTAAACTATTTTCTATTTCATTTTTTGGGGCAAATAGATAGCAATACAAGTGTACATTGGGTGAGAGGCTACCTAGCATGAGCAAAATAGAATGATCATGCTCACCTCGAGAGAGTGCTAATCGTTGGGGAGGTTCAAATACAAATTGGTGTTTGGCTAAGACTAACTACACATCAAAATGAATGGGTTGAGAAAGTCTCTTAAAAGCTTGAATGGATTCGAACTGAGCCACAATGCTTTAATGTCCCTTTTTAAGATGTGTTTCCATACAGTGGGCCCTAATGATCTTCAAAGAATCAACTACAATTTTTTTGAAAATGTAATTATGCCCATCCTACTGAAAACACTTATGTAACTCACGGAAATCCATGGTGATGGGTCATAATGTTTGTAACCATTTAGCATCCAAGATAATGTCATGACTCCTAACTACCCATTTCAATAGCAAATATGTGGGTTTTCAGGGAATAATCACCCATTTGAACCCTCACAAATTCACAACAACCACCACATTTCATAGAACCTCCATTAGGAATCATGATTTAGAAGTTGTTCACAGCACAGACATAGTAGTGCATTTCTTAGGCTACACATCAATGAATGAATTTATGCGTGTTACCACTATCAATTAAAACAATGACTTCGTGATGTTTGACACAACTAATCAATTTGAGGGTTTCAAGAGAAAAATTACTAGTCAATGCATGTAAGGAGACCTGTGGTTCAACATCTTACAAATCATATAGGTAAATCTCTTTAGTGGATGGATGAAGGACCTTTAAGGGTTAAAGCTTTAGCTTCATCATCTTCAAAATGGCCATAAAGAGTTTTTACTCCTTACATTTATGCCCAGGGGAATATTTCTCATCACAGTTGTCAAAAAGACCTTTAAGTTGTCATTTTGTAATTTTGGTTCGAATTAACTTATGGATCTTGACAGGTGGAGAGGACAGAACAGAACTAGTGGGGGGTAGGGGGGCGGGGGGAGCATCTTTTTTATTTGAGCATTCACAACCTTTTGGGCTTCCCTGGCTCTTTCAGACGCTTCCAACCAAGCAATAGGATAAGCCATTAAGACTTTGCACGTAGCTCTTCTTCCAAATCATTGATAAAGTATTCTTTGAAAAAATTCAGATGTTCCCTCAATGATGATGGCTACCTACTCAAAAGTGGGTATGAAATCTTTAAATGTGCTAAATTGTTTAAGCTTGGTTACTTTTCCCAAATAATGAGTGTCTATTTCAAAGTGTACATAGAGATTTGAAACAAATTATGTCCAAGCAATATAGCCCCCTTGGGATTTCTTATGTCATTACCACCATTGACAATGTTAAAGATTCAAATATAAGACACCCACACGATGTTTGATCAAGTCCAGTGTGATGCAATGCAAGAACAATTAATATTCCATCTTAGTGACCCATCCTATGGGGTTGAACCCATCAAATTTTTTGAGATTAGATTTCCGAACTCTATGCCACATGTTAGGCATCTAATCATGATCATGCAAGGTGGAGTGATTTCCACTAGGATTAGATGATTTAACCCTTCCTTTTAGGGAGGTTGGTCCGGCCATTAATAAACCAAGGATTGTGAAGTGAGAATTTGATTCTACAAAGCCATGAATTTGGATAGTTGATCGAATAGTGACTCCAAGTTGGCTAGTTTGTCACATGTGTCATCAAGATATTACTAGGCATGGGAGTGTTTTGTAGTCTATCTTGTGTTGCAACTCATCACACAAAGTCTGCAAAAAATAGACTTTGTTGGAGATATCTCGTCCTCCAAGTGGTAGCCATGGAGATGTGGGTCCACAAAAAAAGGATAGTAAAGAGAGGGTCCCAATGTGACCAACGTTTTGTCCTAGATCTTCTAAGATAGCAACCTGGTAGTGATGTAGGCAAGTCTACCAAAAAGACTTACTACAAAGTGGTACCACAAAAGGAACAACTCAATACAAGGAGTATGTTGAGATATGTCTCAAATAAGGGTGTGAGCATTACTGTGACTTTTTTTTTGCTACTTTTCATGGAAATTTTGTTGTTTTGCTTTTCTTGGAAAAGTTGTACTCCCACCTAAATATCACTATACTAACAGAATTCCCAAATTCTAAATATGACAATTTATGTAGGAATTTCACATACTAAAAACAAAGGACAAAGTTTCCAAGGTCTTGAGAGCAAGGGAATGCCAAGTACTATAGCTCTCTAATATATCTGTAGGCCAACAGTGGTACTTAACCCAATCTCTCAAGGCACCTACTAAGGAAGCTCCATTGTACCCTTAGCCATAATGCATAACTACCAAGGTACTTGAGAGTAATCTTCCAGAGTGTTGTTCTTGATGCACTATAATAGCAAGATGATCAATTGACTTATCTAAAGATGCATACAACTAACCTAGGGGGCTTCTAGTATACCCAAGGGTACATGAAAGTGAAATTCCATATACAAGTGTTGTTAAACGCAGTACTACTCAAAGTGGTGCCAACAAGGGTTACTAGGGCATCCAACTAGATGAAACCACTTGTATTTCTTATGTGTATTCTTCCCGAACCCCAACCACATATATACCCACTCAGTGCTAGGTCAATATGTTATTTATAGACACCAAAATACATCTCCATCCTAAAAAAATCTCCAAAACTCTCTATTCAAGAAAGTGCTACAATACCTCTTATAGTGTTCCTTATTAGCAAAAAGGAAGATTCAAAGCAAAATAGCAAACTACAGCAAGATTTGGAGCAAAAGAAAAAATGACAAATTATAATAATAATAGGAATTTTAGGAGAAAAAACATACCTCAATTAGCAAAACTTTATTGATGAAATCAATACTCACTCGTCTCTTCGAGGAGGGAACCTCCAATTGAACAGAGCTCCAATTATAGTATGCCTCACAAGACATCTCATTACCTTGCTTCTACTTCTTTATATAGTTTTTATCTTAATTCATAGGAACTTTCTAACAAGTGAAACCTTCTAGTAAGACTTCTTCTAATTATTATTTTCACACTATATCTACTACATTTAATAGAGACGACATCAATACATAACAACCTATCTATCCATTAAAGGCGCAAGGATAGGACCTTAGCACTTCCTTCTACTATTGTCGCTTACTCTTCCCCCTCTTCTTCTCAGGACACAAAGAAGCACAATAGCCATTCTAGTTGCAATTGAAGCAGTTGAGACAGCTCAAATCCTTCTTCTACTAGTTAGAAGATCTTGAATCGTCTTTCTTCTTATAAGTCTTCTTGCATACTTTCTTTCCTCCCTTTTCACCTTCCCAATGCAAGCTAGGTCTAAAACATCCTTGTAATTGGTTGATATTTGTCACAGTCTCATCCCCTCTACAATGAAAGCATCCCATAACTACTCTAAGTTAATTTTTCTCTCAACCAAGATAACTTGGACAAAGTTGTGCCACGATGGGTTAAAGCTATTCAAAGAAATTTGAACTAGCTCATTACCCTCAACTATATCCCAAACTGCAGCAATCTAATCTCTCTATTATGTTATCTTCATAAGATAGCTTGTTATTGTATCTAATTTGCTCATGCAAGTAGAGATGAGTTTGTTTTTCAAGCGAATCTTCCTAGATACCTTCACACGAAGTTCCCAAGAAATCATACATGTCTTTAGCAACCTTTTTCCCATCAATATGAGAATCAAGTGATCCTTCACCAAATCCAATCACATTCACTTAGTGCTTTCTAACTTCTTATTGTGTTCTACTAGGTCTTTAGGATATGTAAGCAATGCAACAACCTTATCCACCAGGGACCATAAGTCTGCCATTTCCAAGAGGTTCTACAAACTCAATTTCCATAGCACAAAGTTGGAGGCTCCTTCCAACAAATGACTCTCTCACGCATTTGGAGTTGCCATTGTTGCAACTACAGCAAACAAACTACAATCTACAATCATTGAACCAAACATACGGTTTCACACCCCACAACCCTTCTCAGGCCCATGTGTCGATCACTAGCACAATTCTACTTCAATCACTAAAATTTATGTTGAATTTCCATGTTCTTGGGTCTAGGTTAAAATCTTAAAATATTTGACATACCAAACCAAGAATCTCAACAAGAACTACTTTGCACAACGGAAAATATAAAGCAATAAATCACATATGCACAAGTATACACAATTTTTAACAAGTATTGTACAATAATGTACAACCCAATCCTCGTTATATTAAATGAAATCTAAATAATACAACAGCCTATGGTATACAAGATAGGCTGTTGTATACAAGATACAATGACAATCTTCGTTGCAGCTTCTATGTCGTATCTTGTCCTGTCGGTCCTTCGCTCCCGTATTGCTCACTAGCTACCCCTTAGTCCTTCAAAGGACAACACATAGAGACTCCAAGAGGGCTTCCACCTAACACTGTTGCAAGTCACTTATGTTGCGTGTGCACCAGGTGATCCAATCTGCTCTCTAAGCTGGCCAATCCCTGAGCTCCAATCTGCCTTCTAGTAGCCTCTTTCTTCCATAAAAGATCTACTCATAAGGCTTCAAACTTCACCCAATCTTCAGCTATCTTCGTCACTTCAAGACTACTAGTCTAGGGCTACTGCCCTCAAAGGATTTTAAGGTAGCCAACACACTACTTTGGGTAGCCAACAAAGGATTCAAGGTGGCATTCATTGATGGAAAGGTATGTGTTTGGAAAAGAAATTTCAAAGAAGCATTTACTCTTAGATTCAGGGTTGATAGCCTATATCAAGTTGGAGGAAGCCAACTAGGAGCTAAGTCTTGCAACACATCTCTTCAATCCGAATTATGGCACCGGAGGTTTGCTCATCTTCATTATAAGGCTCTACCCGATGTGAGGAAGATGGTGACAAGTATGCCCAAATTTAAAGTAGAACATGAAGGTGTTTGTCAGGGATGTGCCGAAGGAAAACATACAAGAGGACCATTCCCCTCAAGTGATAGCAAGACTACTGACATTTTGCAATTGTTTCATTCAGATCTATTTGGGATGATGTCTGTGACATCTCTGGGAGGATATTTATATTATGTTATCTTTGTGGATGACTTCTCTCTCAAAACTTGGATTTATTTCTTGAAGAATAAGGACAAATTGTTCACATGGTTTCGTTCTTTCAAAGCCTTCGTCGAAAATCAAACAGGGAAGAAGATCAAAATATTGAGGACCGATAATGGAACCGAATATGAATCAAATGAGCTCAATGACTATTGCAGAGAAGTCGACATTAAGAGGGAGACTACTACCGCATATACTCCCGAGCAAAATGGAGTTGCTGAAGAACGAACCATTCCATTATAGAAGCCACTCATGCCATGCTTCATGATCAAAGCCTTCCAAAGTTCTTATGGGCAGAAGCTGTCAAAATTGTCGTGTACATTCAAAATAGATGCCCTCATCAAGTGTTGGACTCCAAAACTCCCGAAGAATTTTTCACTGGCAAGAAACCTGATGTTTCCCATTTTAGAATTTTTGGTAGCCCCGTATATTTTCATGTGCCGAAAGAAAAGAGAAGCAAATTGGATGCATCCCGAAAGAAAGGAACATTTGTAGGCTATAGTGAAACTTCTAAGGCATATAGAATATATATGTCTGGTCAAAGAGAAGTGGAGATAAGTCATGATGTCACCTTTGATGAAGATGTTGCCCTTTAGAAGATTAGTAACCTTCCTATTCCAAGAAAGGACAAAGACGCAGGTACAGGAAAGCATGGAGAACCGCAGGATGAGCCAATGCCCGATGTTGAAGGACCAATGGATCCCATCGATCCACCTCCTCATGAGCCCTCCTCAAAAAGGAGACCCTCATGGCTTAGGGAAACTCTCGAAGCTGCTGAGAATCATATTGCTCCAAGGGGAACTTTTCGTGAAAGTAAGAAGTCGAATAGGTACCAAGGGTACTTAGCTGCCATGAGCAACATTGTTCAATTTGAGCCTTGCACATTCAAAGAAGCTATGAAGCACCAAATTTGGAAGGATGTTATGAACGAAGAGTATGAGCGATTATGAAGAATGATATCTGGGATGTGGTCCCTAGACCCAAGGACGAATCCATTGTCATCTCAAAATGGCTCTACGAGATCAAGCATGGAGCTGATTGAAGTGCTGAAAAGTTCAAGGCCAGGTTTGTTGCTCGAGGCTTCTCTCAAAAGGAAGGTGTGGACTATGATGAGATATTTGCACCAGTTGCCTGATATACCTCCCTCCATTCAATTATAGCCCTTGTTGCCTCACAAGGATGGAACCTACACCAAATGGATGTCAAAACCGCCTTCTTGCATGGTTCAATTAAGGAGGAAGTCTATGTAGAACAACTCGAGGGGTTTGAAGTTCAAGATCATTAGACACATGTATGCAGGTTGAAGAAAATCCTCTATGGGTTGAAGCAAGCTCCCCGGGCTTGGTATGAGAGGATCGACAGTTATCTGATGAAGCTAGGATTTACAAGAAGTGAAGCTGATCTGAACCTTTACTTTAAGGTTGAGAATGACAAACCTCTCATCTTGGTACTTTATGTGGACGATCTCTTTCTGACAGGTGCAGACCCTCTGATTCATCAATGTAAAAGGGAGTTGGCTTCCGATTTCGAGATGAAGGACCTAGGACAAATGCATTATTTCCCAGGGTTGGAGGTCTAGCAAAAGCCAAGTGAGATTTTGCTTTCTCAAGGAAAATACATTGTGAAGCTACTTGAAAGATTTGGGATGGTGGACTGCAAGTCCTTGACTACTCCGGTGGAACTTACCTTCAAGAAGTTATGTGGAAGCGCTACTGGGCCCGATTTGGGAAATCCTTCTGAGTACCGTCAACTCGTGGGGGCCCTAATGTTCTTGGTGAACTCTCGTTCAGACATATGCTTTGCAGTGAACACATTGAGTCAGTTTATGGTTGGGCCTCATCACATTCATTGGATTGCTGCCAAGAATCTTCTGAGATATCTTCGGGGCACAATCACTTATGGACGGAGATACACTGTCGAGAATGTGAGGCTCCATGGCTATTCTGATGTTGACTAAGCTGGCAGTGTGGTGGATCGTAAGAGCACATCTGGATGTTGCTTCTCACTAGGTTCTGCTTCAATATCCTAGATGAGAAGGAAGCAGAAATCGGTTGCTTTGAGCACCGCCGAGGACGAATATATTGTTGCTATTATGGCCTCTTGTGAAGTTGTTTGGTTGAGGAAGCTCTTTAGTGAGTAGTTTGGACAAGTGTTAGATACCACCGTGATCTATTGCGACAACCAAAGTGGGATTCGTCTTTTTGAGAATCTCGTGTTTCATGACCACTCCAAGCATATTGATATTGGGTACCACTTTATCCGCAATATGGTACAACGGGAAGCAATAAGGCTCTCGTCATATTGGGACTGATGATCAGGTCACAGATATTCTTACAAAGCCCCTAGGGAAGGTCAAATTCTAAACCTTCCGTGAACAACTTGGAGTCGTGGAGGACCCTCTTATGAGGGTCCTGTTTGATTTGGGGAGTGAGCTTTGGGTGCTCCAGGGGGCTTGGGGTACTTCTTGGAGCGATGAGCAATCATAGGGTGAGTGGTTCACCTTCCCCTAGTGGTGCGTTGTGTACAGGGTGAGTGGTTCACCTTCCCCTAGTGGTGCGTTGTGTACAGGGTGAGTGGTTCACCTTCCCCTGTGATACCCCATGATGGTTGAGATATGCATAGGATGTGTCGTTCACCTTCCCCTATGGCATATGAGCAAGATGAGTGGTTCACCTTCGCCTTCTGATACATCCTATCCATGTAGTCTGGGACTTATGCGAAGTACCTCTCAATTGGCCAATGAGTAGGGAAACGAGGATAGGGACCATAGTACTACCGATGGACGCATCGTATACTACTGTACTCCCTATGCTAGGATGTTTGATATTGATCTGGGATCAATGGAGACTGACTTCAGGTCAGTGGAGAGTGGTATGATACAGTCTCAATCATTGGAGACTGAATTCAGTTCAATGGAGAGTGGTATGACACACTCTCGATCATTTCTTCTTCATTATTTCTTCATGGTTCAGTAAAGCAAAGCAGAGTATAACAGGGATGTCAAAGATGGTACAGATTAACAGATAATTTGGCAAGTGGAGTTCTCCCTAGTTGAGAGGGAGTGTTAAAATTGGCAACTAAGGCCAAACTCCATCTTGGACAGCTCATATGATGCAGCTGATATTATTATTGGATTCCTCTTTCCGAGAGGTGTAGGTTGTCAAGGTCGGCCAGCAAGCTATTGCAGGCTCAGAAGCCCAAAAGACATGTCTCTTTACCCTCAACGTTGCATATAAATAGAAGGAGCATCTACCTCTTTTAGACATCATTCATCACTCACATATCTCTCTCTCTCTCCTCATCTGATTGGGTGTACAGATTTCTGGGCAGCCTCTCTCCTCCACACGTGTGAAGGACAAGTCTGTGATTTTTTGTTTTATGCATGGACTGAATTGCAGAAGGGTTGACCAGCGTTGACCAGGCAACAGTTGACCTTGTTTGATTACGATTTTTCTTAGAGAAATTTTGTTTGGGCAGGCCGCATTTCTGGGCATAGAAATCGAGGCATTCTGAGTTGTTTGACCAACATTGACCGCAGCGAAGTTGACCGTAGGTTTGACTCTGTGTTGACCAAGTTTAACTGATATTTCGGGACTGTTTTGGGCTGATTCAAACTATCCTTGGAGGCCGATTTCACTGGGTTTGACCGAGTTTATTTGGAAGAAGATTTCTGCTAAGTTGACCAGCATTGACTTTCTAGTTAGGGCATGTTGTTGATTGCAGTTTGACTTGACAGATTTGAATGTGTTTGGGCAAGTGAACTTTGTATATTGTACTCTCTCTCTTTGTTGAAATTTTGAAGAATAATAAGAAGAATTGATCAAAGGGTTTCCCCACATTGGGGTTTGTCCCTGGCATGCGCCACATCTTGTGTCCTCTTGTCTTGGCTTGTCTTTTGCTTTTTTTATTTATGTTCTATCTGCATTTACTGTCATGCTAATGTGATTGCTAATCTAGAAATTGATATTGGGCTAATAAGAAAAGTTGAAGTAAATTGCTCTTAAGCATATTACATACCATTGTTATCTAAAATTAACAATGATCTTACATTTTCTATGGATGCTCCTGACTAGGGTTTGATGGATGATCTTGATTTTATAAGTAAGTGGTCTATTTAATCTTGTTGGATTTGTTTATGGATGATTTAAATGCAATTGTTCTTATCTAGTGGAGATGGTGCATTCCCTTGGTTTATGTTGAATAAATCCCTTCTTTAAAACTCTAGGAAGCTTTCTAGTGGAGAAACATCCATTGAACCTCTTGGATTTTGTAAGGTACTAAGTAGATCTTATAGGGTTAGTACTCAACAGCCCTATATATCTCCCTAGATCCTCTTAATCTTTTCCAAGGGAGTCCTTAGTTGACCCCATATACCCCTAAAATAAATAGGCACTAGTTTTCCTCCCAATATTCAAACATAAAATCCAAAATTTTACCTTTCGTTTTCTGTTCTAGGGTTATATTAGGGTTTATAACAGCAACGCTTTCATTTTCAACCATAGAATAGCTAGACATCGAGGGTTTATGAGCACTTGTATGGTTAAAAATAGGTTTTATCATCATATATTGCCTTGCTAATTTATTTAACAGTCTTCTAAGGACTCAACATCTTGCATATTAGGGCTGTTATATGCCCTTCAAATTTCATAATATGTATTACTATTAAACCCTAGTTTAATTCTCATCTTCAGCCCTAATTTTCATTGACATTTAACTTGTTCAAGGGCTGTTTTATTTGCTGTTGTAATAACTTGCATTGTTGCTGAAATTTATCATCTTTTCTTCAGGTTTTGCAACAGCCATAGTTTTTTCTTCTTTTATAGTGTTTACGGTACCCTCTTTGACCTATATTGACTTAATTAAACCTCCTAAGTTGTCTTAGGCATTTCATACACTCAAATCAGGAAATTGCCCCAATAAACCACCTTGGTCTCATCTTGAATGTTGCATCTTCGTGGTGGTATTATGAGTAGTTGATATAGAAGGCTTTACACTTGATTTCCTCTTGCCTAAGGATTCCTTGAAACTACTAGGGACGCCTCCCTTGTGTTGGATTCATCCTTCACTAAAGAGAGGGAAGTGATTGCCTGTAGGTGATAATGGTAAGACTTCCATGTTACACTTGTCTTAGCACCTTGCGAAAGGCTTTGCACTAAGGTGCTAAATTTTGTGATAACATAGACAAGGAAGAAAAATAGGTCCAGCAAATCTAGACATATGCAAAATAGCACCTCAACTAGAGATGATATGAACCATGCATCCTCCTTGAAAAATGCCGTCATCTGAATGCATGTACCCAACTAACCTTAGACTTAAGCTACAATTAGAAAACTGCTTAATAAACTGAAACTATTACATGCATCCACTTCCACTAAACTTGGAAAGGTCATGAAATCTCCTAGAACGGGAATTTAAGGATAACTTTATCCTATTAATAGCTGCTGCATGCGCCGTCACTACTGGAAGCCTATAAATAAAGATGCCTAGTCCATTCTACTACTGTGCCCTCATCTACAGACTATCAAATCAATGCAGTGCAGATCTGCTGCGTGTATCATGCTACTGTAGAAGACAATTCGAGTTACACTTTCTAACACTGCCGAAGGGCCTGAGTTATTTCACATTACTTCAAGGCCTTAATTTTATAAGTTAAACCCTACCGGTTTATCTAAGCTAGTGCTAACCAAAAAACCCAATACCTTCAATAATGGCACGAAAGGATGCCAAGCCAAGGAGAACATTACAAGCACATTTTCTGGGTTTCAAACTTTTTCTCTTGACTGGGCAGCATATGAAACTCCATAAAATATGTGCTTTACAATCAGGCTACCTATGGCTACAGGCCGTGCCCAGAAGTGCCTAAACAGTCAAAGTCACACAGCAGCTGCACCTGACTTCATCTGCATAGAAGACTTGCACCAAGTCGATCGGGCTATATTTCAGCAGAGCAATTTGGAATGCTTGCAACGATGATGATCTTCATTCAAAAACTCAGCAGGCTTGCTCAACGTGGTCATGGTCTTCATGTAAGAGATCTATAATAAGATCCCGCAATTTGCCTAAGGCGCTGAATTTTAATTAGATGCTTAACGTTCTCATAACTTGCTGATTGAAGTCTTTACGACGTTGTGGCCTCTTCAAACATGGCGCGGATAAATTTTTCTTTCATTATTCCGCATGCTTGTGATCTTCTATCGCAGCAGATAAAGCAGAGACTCACAGTAAACCCTAAACCCTAGAACTTCAAATGTTTTCATATGCTGCATTATATTTTATATAAGTTGAAAAACCCATCATTGTCAGGTGCTTATGATCCTCCATTGGACTACCTTGTCAGCAAACCAAACTCTGTTCGCCTTAAAAAAAAAAAACACAAACACTTTTTCTGATTGGAGGTCCTGGCTTTCAAATAATTTTATCAAAAGCAGAGCAAGAAGTGATAAGGAGTAAAACACTGAGATTAGCTACCTTGTTGGGAGCCCACGAGACGCAGCACATTTTTCGCGACAGACATAATCTCTGGTCCAATGCCATCACCTGGAAGAATGGTTATTTTATATGTTTTTGAGGCTGCTGCTGCGCATCGAACCCTGGCCATCCTTGATACGGTGTTGTTCTTCGCGTGGCAGACCCCAAACCTTGGGCGCAAGGCATTGTTATTATTGTTAAGGGTGGTGGAATTAATCACACCAAAGGAAGATGAAAGACAGTCCATTGCGCCCCCTCCGAGCTCCAAACGACTGCAGCTCCTCAAAGGTGAAATTGTGCAAAAGATTGGATGATTCTGTAGAAGTCTCAGATTGGGCTGACGTCCAAATTTTCAAGTATTTATTTTCGGGTGACCATGTACTTTTGTCGTCTTTACATGTTTAAAAGAATTCTTTACATGTTTAATGGATATTGAAATTTCTATGTTATTATAGGAGTTGTCTATAATGTGATTTTTCTCAGTGGAAGAAATTGAGGTTAAATCTTGATTTGTTGTAGTTAAAATGGTTTTTAACTGCATATTTAGATTTAGCATTATAGACAACTGCGTTATTATATAAACAAGGCAGCATCGCTAGTTAGCCATCTTTTTTAACTGCATATTTAGATTCAGCGTTATAGACAACTGCGTTATTATATAAACAAGGCAGCATAACTAGCTAGCCATCCGTACAAAGTTAGTTTAAATAATTTAAATATATTTAAATTAAATTAAAAAACAATAAAATATACTTAAAAAACAATAAAATATAATAAGACAAAATTTTCAACCAGATCAAGAATTTAAAAGTGGCCCCGATAAGTCTAAAAGTTTTTATTAGGATTTTGGACACAACAGTTTTTGTTAGGGTTTTGGGCCAACAAGTCTAAAAGTTTTTATAAGGGCTCTGGGCAATGCATCACATTGAATTTTAACAGTGTAGCGGTTTTGGTTAATATGGAAAACAAAAACAACAATATATTTTTTTTATGTTAGTAATGATTTTGCACTTTTATATTTTAATAACTGGCAAACATGAAAGTTTGTTATTTGAAAAAAGATATTATAAAATAACTTTAAAAACCTCAAACAAGAACAATAAAATAAATTTAAGTCTCTTAAAGAAGAATATGGAGTTATAAAATCAAAGTGGGTTGTAGTTAGATATGGAAGACATTTTTTTATAATATTCTGAGGAGAAGAGAAAATGATATATTATAATTAAAATTGAAAAGTTAAAAATATTCGATAATAAATAGTATTTGATGATGTGAACCCATTAGGGGATAAAAATTGTTATATTAAATTTTATAACTAATTTTAAATTAATAAAACTTTGACACAATTTATCTAATAAAGTTTAAAAACTTCCCACAATTTTTATGACAATATAACAGTTAATACTATTTGCATTGTGTAATGTGTGATAAGTCGCAAAATCGTGTTATCTTGCGAATTGTTGTATGGCAATATGGAGAATATTCAATAAATATGGAAAGCCATTTGTTGATGTGCCAATTGAGTGTTATCTTGCGAATTGTTGTATGGCAATATGGAGAATATCCAATAAATATGGAAAGCCATTTGTTGTTGTGCCAATTGAGTGTGGTGTCTGTCATAGTAAATCCATAAAGTAAATCCATAAGTAATGACTTTGGAATTTGATGTTCCACTTAAACCAATTAATTTGCAAGATATTAATTTAAATTACCCATCGTAATTTAAAAAATAAAAATAAACCAATTAATTTGAAGCACATTAATTTAAATTATCCATCATTAAAAAAAAAAAAAAAAAAAAAAATTTAAAAAAATAAATAAATCAATAAATCAATTAATTTGAAGCGCATAATTTAAATTATCCATCATAATTTAAAAAAATAAATAAACCATTTATTTCCATGCATTAACTTAAATTACCTTATCATAATTTTTTAATAGTTGATTTAAGGTTTTACAGATATGGCCCATACATTATTGATATTGTGGAAGGCATGTCCAAGTTGTTTAATTTTATTTTATATATAATAATAATAAAATTGTTTTTAAAAAAAGTGAATTACATTAAAAATAATTTTATTTATTTATTTTTTGTTTTTTTTCATACATATATTTTAAATTTATATAATATTAAAGGAAATAAGTTTTAATTTTTATTATTTTTGTATTTTTAATACGTATATTTTAAATTTATATAATATTAAAGAAAATAAGTTATAATGTTAATATGTTTTAGCATTGAAAATTAATATTCTTTTGCAAAACTTAAAAGAGGAAAGTAGTAGATGTGATTCAATGTGAAGAGGTAATCCTAATTTCTTCTCACTGAAACTTGCAACCAAATAAAAAGGGGAATTTGTTTCAGTTTTGAGTGCTTAGTAATCCTTCTTCCTTTTATTGAAACTTGAAATAAAATAAGAGGTTGACAGGATAACCCCTTAGGAATAAGACATAATTTTGGATATAATAAAAAAATGTTTGGCCGTTAATAATATAAATAAGCAGTAAAATAACAGGTATGAAAATCGAGTAACCTTGAGCGAAATTTTAGTTGACATGTAAAAGAAATTTGGAAGCAGACATAATTTTGGATATATTAAAAAAATGTTTGGCAATCAATAATATAAATAACCACTAAAATAACAGGTATGAAAATCAAGTAACTCTGAACAAAATTTTAGTTGACATGTAAATGAAATTTGAAATTTCTAGCCTAGTAATGTGTTGTATGCCAATATAAAAGTTGTGATACATTAGATCAGTCCTGGAATTTGACGTCCCACAGGACGGTTTTTTGGTTTTTGGACGTATTTGACGGGAGTGGAAAAAATTTCCACGTCAAATTGGACGTGTGATATACCCTGCAAACCGTCAAAACGACGTCTACTTCCATAAGTGAAACGTAGAAATTTATAATACCTATTTATTTGGTTGAGACCAGCAGAGTGCGGTAGCAGGCCAGGACTGCGCGGTAGTACACAACGCAGTTTAAACTTAAACGCTCACTGTACCACTACCTACTACTAGTACTAACCATTAACTATACAGCTGCAATCCATCGCTCAAATTTACTCCGACAAGACTTGCAGTTGCAATTCAATTCATGTATGGTCATTGGTGATTACATGGTATGGTCATTGGACTCTGAGAGACGTTTCTGTAGTTCCGAAGGAAAGCATATTTAGGTGATTTTCAGCTGGGAAGAGCAACTCGATGCCAAAGGATTCTGACGAGGTTTGGTCCAAGAAATTTGAGTTGATAACAGCTTTTCTGCGAGAAAAATCGTAACAAATATTGGTCCATTAACCAGCTGTGACCACTCACGGTATGAATATTTGAGGTTTCAACGCTTTTGCCAGAGAGTTTGAAATTTTTGATCATTTTTATTTGCGAAAGTTTTCATTAAAGATGGATTACGTGCGTTTTTGAGATTTCGACGGTTTTGCCCGATTTTTTCCGCATATTTTGAATTGTTTGGATTCTTTTTTCACCACAAATGTTTTCATTAAAGATTTGCGTATTTTATTAAAGATTATAATGATGCAAAGTATTTGCACAAAATCTTAATGTTTTTTCTCTGGAAATTTTGATTGTCAGAGAGCTCTCTTTACAGGTCCGCGCGCCGGATGTGAAGAGTATTCCCCATTGAATGAGGAGCGGAGGAGAATATTTTGGGGAGTCGGCGGTCTTGTCCCTATTGCGTGGATCCTGAGCGTGGAGAATCACGGAAGAAGTAAGCAATTCTTTGCCCTCCTGCGTTTAATCTTTCTTCGTTATATAAAGAGAAGTTACATAAGTTCAGGACAGGGAAAATAGAGTCTAGTCACACCCAGGTACAACTAAAACCAAGACCAAAAAAAATCAAAACAGAGCATAATCAAAGAGCCCTAAAATTTCCAGTCTCTGAAATTTTTTATTTTGAGTTTTAATTTGAGGCGTCTTTGAAATTGCGACTTTTGAAAACAGTAGCCTCATGTTGTATAATGTTTTCTTTCATTTTGTGGGTCTCTTAATGTTTTTTGGCCGGGCTGCACCATGGCTAATTATGACGAGCTCTTGCAATGCTCTGCTCTTTTCTTTATTTATTTGAATTCATTTTCTCAATGTTGAGCTTTATGATGTTTTATACCTTGAGTTACCGATGATGGGTTTTATTGATTGCTTATGTTTTTATAAATTGATTTTTTTTTCAAAAGGGTATAAAGGGTCTTAAAAATTAACTCTTGTGCGTACTCTTCAGAGAAGATATTGAAAGGCACCACCTGTTGCAAAGCATCTGAACGGTTCAATTTATGATGGAGTTTGATTGAAAATTCTCGCCCAGTTGTGTGCATGGAAATAAAATTCCAACTGTGAGGCAGTTTAACGTGGGTCCTACTAATGCTGTCTCAATCGAGCTCAACGAAAAACTTCCTCCATCTAATTTTCCTGGTTTTGTAGGTTAAAAACCATATTTAGAACCAAGCATGTACCTTTTTCTCCAAGGCTATTTCCTCCAAACTCTCATTCTGTGATGCCATCATTAATGGAGATTTTATATGACCAAGTTCAAGTTTTAGTTTTATGTGGTTTAATAATTTCTATGTTTCCAACCAACCATTTTGTCAAAATGTCGTCGATGAAATATTTAGCCGTGTCCCAGAAGAATTTTAGTCTCACAATAACAATAGTGGAATCAATTTCTTTAGCACATCGATGAAACTTAGTCTTTTTATACAAACGTAGTTATTTATTAGTACCAATGTTGATTATTAACAATTATTTAGTTTATTTATTTTCTTCTTAAAAAAAGTCATAGAGGGGACAATTTAAATGGTCGTGTGCCTATCCTAATCTCACAGACAGGAGTTAGTAGGAGCTTGAGTCTGATAGATTCGAAGAGAAATGAACTTACAGTATTGCGATACTGCCGCCATGTATTTTGGCTTTATGGGCCAACCCTCTCCTTTCTGAACTCGATCTCCTTTCAGGCCAGCAAACATTAACCTACTGTATGGAAATACGAATTGAATTGCCAAATTTTCTTTTTCTTTTCCTGCAATTCGAGCGAATTTGGTAACTAGGAGAACGCTTCTCACTTTTGTTTTTTCGATCAAGAGTTTTCGTACTTGTGTGATAAGTCATAGTTAGGTCACTGTTAGTATAAATTTTTAGGTAGAATTTAGAGTGCTAGTTTAACTCATTGTTTGCTTTTTTTATGGAAATTTTGCTAAATTCACTCCAATATATAATATTACCACCACCAAAAAAAACTACTCCCTTTGGGGTCCTTTGCCACATATTACCCCCTAAGATCTTTGTGAATCTTTTCAAATTACTGTTTAAACTTTATACGGTTTAATATATAGATTTTATTCTATTTAATATATAAATTTTACGCTGTTTAATATATAAATTGATAGTGCTGGAGTCTCTGTTTGGTGTGTCGCATATTTGGGATGCAAATTCTACAATGTTGTCCATTGTTATTTTCATTTTTGATTTAATGAATTTTAGTTTATATATATATTTTATACAGGTGGTCACAAACCTACAAATGTCTCAAAAGAGAAAGATACAAGTTACAATTGGGGAAATGTATGGATGGACAAAAGGGAAAACTTCTAAGACTCAACAGAATTCAAAAACACTTGAAGAAACCCATAATGCTCATGTGGAACAACAATTACATGAAATTTTTGGAAGTTCTTCTGAACATGATGTAGATGAAGAAACAAATGAAGTTGAAGAAGAGGTTGGTGATAATTCAGAAATGAAAGTGCAAACAAAAAGACAATTTCGCATGGAATGGTTAAATAAGTTTGTTTGGTTGAATTATGTGAGGTTTGATGATAAAATAACTATGAAGTGTAACTATTGTGAGAAGTATAGGATGAATGGACCATGGGGTTTAGGGAATGGTTGCACCACATTACAACATGATGCTCTTGTTACTCATGAAAAATCACGGGCGCATAAAGATGCTAAGGAAAGATGGATTAATGCATTAGAGGGAAAGTTGAAACCAATTCCAGATCATATTAGACAGATGAGAGATGCCAATAAGGAAAGAGTGATTTCTACAATGAAAATATCATATTTCACTTGTCAAGAAGATTTATCTCTATCAAAGTATGAGAAGCTTTGCAAATTTCTAATGGATGCAAAAACTCCAAATATGCCAAAGTCTCAAGAGTACTCTTCATACACTAATCGTAAGTCTGCAAATGATTTTATATATTGCATATCAAAACATCTTGAACAGATTCAGATAAAAAATATGTTGGAAAGTCCTTTCTTCTCATTGATGGTTGATGAAAGCACTGATCGAACCTTAGAGCAACACCTTGTTATTTATGCAACATATTTAGACTCAAAAGGTCTCGGGCCACCTATCTCGCAGTTTATGAAGCTCAAAGATGTAGTAGATGGAAAAGGAAAAACAATATATGATAGTGTCAATCAATTAATAGATGTTAGAGGCCTTCAGTATAAAGATTTGATAGTTGTTTCTACAGATGGAGCTTCAGCAATGATTGGACATGAAAATGGCTTTGTTTCATTTTTGAAAAAGAACAATCCAAACCTTATTACAGTTCATTGTGTGGCTCATCGTGAGTCTTTAGCAGCAGCAGATGCTTCTAAGAAATTCCCTGAGTTATTATTTGTTGAAAAAATTGCAAACAAAGTGTATTCATGGGTTCAAAACTCTCCAAAGAGAAATAGTGAACTTAATGATTTGCTTAGAGTCATGCAAATTGATGTTCTTGATGTTCTACAAATACATTCAGTGAGATGGTTATCCAGGGGAGAAGTTATTATAAGGCTTGTGAAGCTTATGCCAGCAATTTTAACTTTGTGGAAAAATGAAAAAAAAACTGCATCTTGGTATGATAAGATGAGAATATATTCTGTCCAGTTTTGTTTACATATGCTCACTGATGTGCTAGGGGAATTGAACAAGTTGAATATGACTTTTCAAGAAGAAAATGTAGACATTACAACTATTGGGTTGGCTCTTGAAGTAACTATAAGCACATTATCTAGATGGTTTTTGAGAAAAGAGACATTTGCAGAAGGCACAACTTATCTTTCAAAGTTTTTAAATGATTCTCAAAATGGATACATTGATATTAAAGATGAAGGGTTGTAGATAGACATAAGTTACAATACATCTCTATCTCAGCCATGGATATTGAATCCAATGAAGCAAGGAAACAATCTATGAAACCTTGTATTGAAGGTACACAAGAGAGTTGTCAGCAACTCACTGAAGGTTATATAGAGACTCTCATAGACTCTTTGAATGAAAGATTTCCAGACCTTCATCTTTTTAATGCAGCGAAATTGTTCAGCCCTTGTTATTATTCAGAAGAGCGTCGTAGTCGTGAGAAAAATTCAGAGCGTTGGTTTTTAAAGCTTTTTCAACATTTGCAACATACCGTATCAAGTGATGTTGGATTTGTAGCTTTATTTGATGTTAAAGCTTGTAAAAGAGAGTTGCACCCTTTTGTTGATTCATTAAATCTGGCTTGTGAGGGGTTTTCTATGAAAGAAGCATGGAAAGTCTTTCGTAACACAAAACAGTGGCACAAAACCTATCCTAATATGATGAAATTATGGCAAGCTGTCCTCACTATTCCTGCAAGTACAGTGGATTGTGAAAGGGGATTTTCCAAGCAAAACATCATCAAGGACATTAGAAAATCGAGGCTTGGGTTGGATACACTAGATGCTCTAATGAGAGTATCTTTGAATGGACCTGAATCATCTATTGTTGATTGGAACGCAGTATATGAGATATGGATAGATACAAAGTCAAGAAGGATTCTTAAGCTTTGAAAATTCTTCTAGTTTATGTTTAATGGAGGATCTATGTATTGAAATATTCCTATTGATGAAAAAAATTGTAGTTTCTCCAGAAAGTTTGACTTTTAATGAAGTATAATAACTATTTATTATTGCATAACTTTTCTGTATTTTCTCTAGATGATTTATTTATAATCTCACTGGATAATTTATTTATAGTCCATGGATTGTAAGTTTTTTGCAAAGATTTTATTGTTTAAATGGCCCCACCATAAATCTGAGCTATAAATATGATAGACTGCAAATCTGTAATTTCAATCTAACAAGAATCATTATAAACAACAGTGATTAGTAAATGTTCACCTTGGACCTGTCAGTTTGTTGCATTGGAGTGGTAAGGGCAAACCTTGGCTACGCCTGGATGCCAAGCGGACTTGCCCTCTGGATACTTTATGGGCTCCTTATGATCTTTATCGATCAACGTATTACCTAAATGGGTGAGAGAGCCTCTCTCCTCAGGGTGCTTTTTATCGAATTAAACCTGATTTGATAAAATGGCAAATAAAACTTTACGCCTATGCATCTTTCAGTTTTGAATTTCAATTCTGGTAACGAATAGAAGAAAACAATAGCACAATGAAGAAAACAATAGCACAGCCACATGTAGGACAAATCCATCATGAGGGACCAATCGTTTGAATTTAGTATTAATAAGGTTGTTCCATATAACGCCCTGTGAAGAATGATATTGTGGACTGATCTATTTATATTTGTATTGCCATGCCATCCTCAGCCAGCAAAGAGGCAAGCAATGCCGCTGCAAGTCATGTAGGGAAGGCGTTGTGAACTCAATTTTCGGCGACTGTACAGGATGTAAATTTTTGGAACAACAATATCATTATGATAAGTTCCTGAACCAACAACTGTATAATACCTTATAAATGTATCTTCAACTCCATTTTTGCATATTTTTCCTGGTGTTATGGTCAATTTTTCTCATTGTTCTGAGTCTTTTTGAACTGACTGTTAATCAACTGATAAGTCACAAATTCACAGATTACATTACATAACAGAGCAGGTTGCAGGTTGTTTAAGGTCCATGCTGAATCAACTGGTTTTAATTTTTTCAAGAATCCAAGTAGGTCAAGATCGCAATTTAGTTCTCTCAATAATTGAGAACACTCATTTCAACATTGATGCCACTGCTCTTAAATGCCTGCATCATGCATGCCTGCAGTGCTGTTGCGGAGTTGATGTGGTGATTTCATTGTGAAAGTAGTTGCGTGTGCAGTAAGCTATTAATTGTGATCTATAAATGAAATAGAGTAGCGACAGTAAATGTTGTTGTCAAATCTGGTGGACGTATGTGCGATGTAAAAACTTTCCGTGACACTCACATATTTAGTAAAAACGTAAAACGAAGGGTAAAAAAAATACAAAAACGTCATCAAATTTTAATTTGACAGGCAAAAAGAATTTGAAATTCCAGGCCTGCATTAGATATGGTTTAGATGCTAGTTTTTTGCATGGACTGTACATAACAAGAACCTCTCTGAAAATGCAAGTTGCAACACAAATAAAAGTACTGCTATAGTACTATTCTCATGCATTGGCATTGATGAATAACCTTTGGAAAAGGTAATGGAATCCATAACTATCTCTATCGACTTTCTTTTGTTCATTTAAATGCTTCCACGTTACCATATGATATGTCCCAAACTTCAATTCCGAGTTTGGTATTAACTATAGTTCATTAATAATACACATTATGTTTTCAAGTTTATAGACTTGAAATGTTGTACCATCTCTAACGATTGATTATGCTTGTACAAAATACAATAATGACACAATAAGACTCTATTGCCCTCAACCAATACAAACGTGAAGAAATAATTTAAAAAAATAAAAAATAAAAATAGCCTAATGTTAACTTTGTGAAATCTCATTTAATTTTTAGTGCGGAACTAATTGAAAGTCAACTCAAAATCGAATACGCGAGCAGGTAATAATTTTTTTTTAAATTATATTTCATGTGATGTGATATTTGAAATTGTTTTATTATTATATAAATATTTTTTTTAAATATACATTAAAAATGTGATGTGATAGTTAATATCGCATCAATTTTCTAGGCTAATGTGTTTTGAACTAAAGAAATCAGTGAAAAGGAGGGTAATGTTTTTTAAAACGAGAGAAATTAGTAAAAGGAGTATGTATATGGATAACTAGCTTATATCTATTTTAATTTTGGATGTATCAAGTGTAGAGAGGGACCAAATTTTTTGAAGTGCAAATTTCTTTTTTTAGTGCAAAACTTGAGGAAAGGTTTGTATTTTGAGAGATTCAATCTCTCTCGGTGTTTAATAGATTCGGGGTTAAGATGGATCTAAGCTAGTTTTAGTCGTGTGTAGTCACACAAAATTTGTTGAACGTCTAATCATTCTAATCATTTAAAAATGTCTAAGATTAATTTGGCCATTTAATTTTAAATTTGCTCAGTTACCTTAGTTTGTTGAGATGATAGAGCCTATTAATAACTTTAATGATGAAGAATTGTTTGTCAGACAAATCACTCTTGCGAACAAAAGCAATCTCTATAGGTTCAGAAACCAAACACTAGAACAAAATAATGAAATACAAAGAAACATTACCTGGATTCATCATTTTTAAATCGTAGATGTAGGATTAGATGAATGGTTCATGCCTTTTCGAAATGCTTGTACTCATTGTTGTTTGTTATAGCTTTCGATCTCGTACTCGATGCTCCAAGAAAATATTTGCAAAGACACAAACATACAAATTATCAAAGCGTGTGATACATAAGTGATTTAACATAATCTACAATTAATGTGGGAAGGAAATATGCATTTGTATTAATAAGGAAAAGGAGAGTTACAATTAAAGCCTTGATTTTGAAAACTTCCTCCTCATAGTCCTCAATTCCAACCTTGCATTCAAAAGCCTTCAATGGATACTTTAGTAGAGTGACAGTATACTTCAAGAATCTAAAAGCCAACCCCTTTTCCTTTGAGAGCATTGTATTTATAGGCTAAGGATGGAAGCTTGAGATCTGCTTAGGTAGGAATTAGATCCACAATGGAGGGGATGGGATCTACTATGGTAGCGATGAGAACCACTTGGGCGGGGATTCAAGCCCATATCCTCACCAATCGGAAAGATACCTTTGTGAGGCTTCTAAAATGGAAGTTTTGTAACCTTTTTTATTTTTTACCCATGTAAAATGATCGACACACTTTTTATGAAGGCAAATTGCAATGATGACACGAGATGTTAGCTAGACAAGGTGTGATGTTGTAGGTTGTAATGTTGCTACCTGCGAAGGTCTCCAAAAATAGGGTTTTAAGGTATGTAATCCAGGATTCTTATCTTTCATGGAGAGGTATTTTGTAACAGCCTCGGGTTAAAAGTTCATGTAATAAAGGATAATAAAGGCACAAAGAATAAGGCCAAGGTCATGAGACACGTATTCCAAGTTGAATGTTGGGCAAATCACTATAGTGGGCATCACTTCGGTTTATCTATGGCTAAGGAAATTGGCAAATGCATGGGAAAAGACAAAGAGGCATTAATTGGCATTTTATTTACAAAAAAAAAAACAAAACAAAACAAAACAAAACAAAACAAAACAAAAAACAAAACAAAACAAAACAAACAAAACAAACAAACAAACAAACAAACAAAAAACAAAACAAAAAACAAAACAAAAAAAAAACAAAACAAAAAAACAAAAAAAAAAAAAAAAAAAAAAACAAACAAAAAAACAAAAAAAAAAAAAAAAAAAAAAAAAAAAAAAAAAAAAAAAACAAACAAACAAACAAACAAACAAACAAACAAACAAAACAAAACAAAACAAAAAAAAACAAAACAAAAACAAAAACAAAAACAAAACAAAACAAAAAAGTAAAGAGACAGATTTTCATGATAGGGAAATTAGAGGGAAAATGAAGAAAATAGAGGCCTCAATAATAAAAATACTTTTGAGGACCAGGTCACAACCTTTTGCCAGTTTTGTTTTGGAATCAATGAAAAAGGGAGAGAGAGCACCAAGAGGAGAAAGCAAGCAAGCAAAGGAAGAAAAGGACAAGCAAGGAAAGCAAGGAGAAGGTTGGATCAGTAACTTCAGTGGAAAAATTTTGCAGGTAGCGGGTTGCATGTGTGATTTCCTAACTTAGGTGTGAATGCATGGTACATGCATTTGTTTATTTGGTTAATTTCTTATCATTGGCATGGGTTTTGTTGGGTTTGACAGTGGTTTCAACCTTGCCTTGCCATTTCCTGGATAGCCACGGTGTGATGGGATTCATTTCTTGGTTGAGCTTTGGAATATCGAAATTTTGGAACCAGGTGAGGTGGTCTCAAGAAAATTCCCAAGGGTTGGGGGTGGAGATGGTTTTCTCTAGGAAGCCCTTGACAGGTGGGTGGAGACAAGCGAATTACTCAAGGTATGGTGAAGGAATTCTGAGGCATCCAAGCTTGTTTTGGTTTGTGATCTCTTGACCAGTTTTGATGAGATCACGGTAGTTTGAGGGTGGAGGTGGTTTAACCTCTGGATTCCCTTGGTTGTTTATGTCTTGGGTTATCCTATGAGATCCCACATTCATGCTTGGAATATGGCATGGGGGTGATTAGTTGAAAGAAAGATTTGGTTCAACTAAATTTATGGTCGGGTGGTACATGGAAGTCCCTCACTTGGTTGGCTTTTGCATAAGTTAATAAGAGTTATTTTTCTATTGTACTCCATGAGAATTTATACTTTTTATTATGTGGCTTTGACAGATGTTTTATCATGGTTAATATTATGATTATATGCTAGTTATAAGCATGGTTCTATAACATCTTATAGTTATGGCTCTTGTTATGTTTTGATTAGTTGATGAATGGTTGATGAATGCATGGGCTAACAAGTGTTGTTGCATCTACTTGAGAGGGCATTAGACCTTCTCTGTGATTCATAGCTAAAGAACAGAGATTTACACTCAGATATGCACTCATAACCTGTAGCTTACATGTATACCATATGTTTGACGAAATTCCTAGTATGTTTTGTTTTATTTAGGTCAAGTTTATGACTCTAGTTTGTATGTTTAGCCTTGTCATTATGTCATTTATCATTTTGAGAAGTTACAAGCAGTGTTCTAGTGGCTGACCTGGAAAGGTGGTTTAGATATCGGGACCGCACCTTCTAAACTGGAGATTTTGGGCTATAACTACACTCAGGCAGTGTCATGCATGCGGTTGGAGGCCTATAACCACACTTTGGCCTTGTCATGCATGCGGTTGGGGATCTACGTCAGTGAAATAAGGTTCCAACTCAGGGATTGACCACCTGGGGTGTTTCTCCAGCTCCTAGGTGATCTTAGTCCCTTTAGGATGTTAGTTTATGGTCAATAAGTCTGAGTTGTAGGCCCCACTTCCTTGATTGGAACTAGGAGGTCAGGTCATGTACTAGTGGCACTCCACTTCACATTTACCCAGAGGCCGTGTAAAAGAGGGTAAATGTGGGAGGGGGCATGTTACATATTTCTTCCATCTTTCTCGGGGATTGATGACAATAGTCCTTCGAATGGCGAAAGGTTCGTATTGACATCATTTGTCTGGATGCAACAAAATAATGTGTAACAATGCAAAGTCAAAAAAGGTATTATGATTGAAGTGCTTTATCATGTGAAGATTCGAATCAAGGAACAACTAGGTGGAAACTTGTAAATCAACAATCAAAAGATTACAATACAATATCATCATATGATCATATTTGAGGTTGGAATTCTCATACTCATAATACAAATAACTCTAAGCATGAGTATGGAAATGTACAAAGTCAATAAAGCAAAGGCATGCCTACCAAACATACATTGTGGATCTATGTTATGGTCATGAATACTCGAAACTCCATGCAACTTGGATATATCAGACAATGTTTAGGCTCTTCATCTCTATCAGCTCATAGTACGAATCTAACCATGTGAATAAATGTCACGAGGTTAAACATGGTAGAAACCATCTGATTATTGATCAATGATGAGAACCATTAATAGATGTTTTGAGGAACTACCAATAACAACAATGGCCCTCAAAGTACTCTAGTACATTATATGGAATGTGAATAAGTTATCTGAAGTTAAACACCCATATAATCATCTTATCGAAGATCAATGATGTAAACATGTCGTCGAAAACGAGGAAACCTGCCATTGAGGCATGCAAGCTCCAAGGTACTGAAAAGGGGTTTCTAAATAAACTTCCTAGATAATGTGTAAAGTCGATAGGAAGTGATCCATTGCAGGAGGGCCTTGATGTATTCCCCATTAATGGCACAAAACAGGTACCAATATTTGAAGTGGAACAAAATAGGAGTGACTTAGGACTGACTCAAGGATGGTTGACATGATAGAAGGTTTTAAGGACTGCAAAAGTGTTTGACTTAGGTAGAATTTCTCTTGAACCTATTGACAACATGACGATTGACTTGGTATTACTTAACTCAAAACAAGACAAACGACCAATATGAAGACTTTAAATGAGGTATGATCAATAAAGAGATAAGTGGATTTCCCAACCCTAACACAAAAAATGACGGAGTGTTTTGTTCAAGAGTGACATGTTGCCTTTTCAAATATAGAATTTATATATCTCTTTCCCAATTTCCCCCGCCTTTTATAACAAATACGTCTTTATTTTTACACAAACTTGAGGAGGATAACATATACTTGAAGTATAAGCTCATCCTTCAGATGAGTCCTTTGGAGTATTTTTAATGAACCCTGGGAAGGATTGGCTTGGTCTCATCATGATGAGTCCTACATTGTTTATGTTTTAGATGTCCAACGAAGGAATAACTTGACTTCTTTTTCATGTTTAGAGAGTTTGAAAAAGAAATAAAAGGAAACTATGTAATGCTATTTGTCATAAATTTAGTCTCCTTAGGCCAAAAAAAGGGTAAAACAATACGAGGGAGAACTCTTTTAATCATGATTGACTAAAGTATTCATTTTTCGTAATTATTCCACTCAGACCAGAAAAGGGTTAAACTTATACTGGGTAGACGTTCTTTCAAATACTTTTTTGAGTGCGAAAGAAACAAGTGCACCCAGTTATCTTTTCATGTTCAAAGAGTCTGAAAAGAGATGAAAGAGAACTACAAGGGGTTCCTTTTTCATATAATTTTTATGAGCACTAAAAAGTGATAAAATTATACTCGGTAACTTATTCTCATGTACTTACGAGCACGAGAAGGAACAAAAACTAAGCTCAAGATGGGTTTCATTTTTACACAAGCTTGAAATAGAGAGAAAATTGTGCTTGAGATAGGCTTCATTTTTACACAAGCTTGAAACAGAGAGAAAAATATGTTTGATATAGATATTGTGGCCCCAACATAATGGAAAAATCTAGCGACTTAATTCCAACATGATAACCATAGGTATATGCCCCCCAGAATCTATGGAGGGAGATATGTTTCATTTTTTACCAACTTAACATAGGAAAATAACTATGCTCATATGACTTGTTTCATTTTTTAATGAGATTGACAGAGAAAAGGAAATATGCGCATGGGACTTATATCATTTTTAATGAGTTTCAAACAAAAAAAGAATTATGCTCACGATGCCCCATTTTATTTTGTAATGATCTTGACATGAGAAAAGAACTATGCTCGTGATGACCTTGATCATGGCTTCCAAGAGGACAAAGCTTTGGAAGGGAACATGCAAGGAACTCATCTCAATCATGGCTTCCACAAAGATCTTCATCAAACGGACGAAGAATTCTCTTGAAGGAATACATGTCAAGGGACTCAATAGGGTTAGGAAGATATGGCTCCATTGTCCCCATTGAACGGTTCACCATGTCAACTATCAGACCTAAGTCAAAATAAGTCAAGAATACAGTGAGAGACTCTTTTTCATTAGTAAGTGAATGCATAGGACAAGTTGCCACGTAATTAACCTATAGTGGAGGGGATACCACTTGTGTATAGGGAACCTTCAGAGAGGTTATATGGTTGGCAATCAGATCAAGACCAACACATGAAAGTTGGTCAACAGTCAGAATGTGTAGAAATTCCTATTGTAGATCAACAGATTATGCAATATATTAAAGCAAAATACAAGATCTACGTCTACAACAACTTTGCGGAAGCTTAATCAAATATGAGAAAGATCAAATTGAACACATATAACTGAGAATGAGAAATCAATCACACATGAACACAGAAGAATAACCCAGGGAAAGCCTCAGCCTAAAACCCCAATCTCTGTATTATCATACAAGTGGAAATAGTTCAGATTACAAAAAGATCAGCTCACAAGCTATCCTGCTCTCTCCGCATTCAATGTTACTCATAGACAGTCAAAGCTATCACAAACCTTCTCCCTCTGCCGCTCCAAGCCTCTTATTTCTTTGCGTAGTTTTCCTTTGGGGTCAGTGCTACCACCTGTGTAATTGGCCTCTTCACACACTCATAACCTCTGATCTAACTGTGCAATCTGAAGGAGATAATTCCTTCGCATGGATGAGTTTCCTATATAGGAAAAATCCTCCAACTGATTAGTACACTGTCCCTTCCTTTGATCTCAACTGGGTCTCTGTCTGAACTGACATGCATGAGTTATTTATGAGAGAATATTTAGTTATCTGAAGTGCAACAATTACATGCATGCATGCATTAACTAACTTAACTCACAATTAATTCAACAAACTGTTTGAACTAATCTAACTAGGCTTAACTCAGTTAACTGAGCTAAATAATTACAACTCAATATTACAACTCATCCTTATCTCTTTAACTAAGGATAAATTCCTCAACCAATGGAGAAATTGTTGCATGTCCCCACATAGACTTCATGTTTGACTTTCTACAAGTAATTAACTCAAAATGAATTAATTAATTATTTTACAAGCAGCTGCTAAGATAAAATTCGAATTTTACTTCTCAATTTTAGTTCAGGGACTAACTAAAATTGGAACCTAACCCGAAATGCTATTTATAGTAATGTTATTTTTGGCACTTCCATTTTTCATTACTTGTTGCTATGTCCAACACTGGTACCCGAACTGCTATTTATAGCAGTGCGATTTTTAACACTTCTATTTTTAGCATTTCTTGTTGCCATTTTCAACACTCCCTCTCAAAAAGAAAGGCATTCAACTCGAACCTGATCCTAAACCTTTGGAATGTTCTGCATGCAACACTTCTCCCAAGTGTTGTTGCTCCAACAACTCTAGAAACAAAAATCTCCCAACTGACCTCCCTGTTGGGCTAGAAACATTCTCTGATGCTGAAGCTTCCACTGCTGCTAACAAGTGCTCCCTCTATGACCCCTAAGCTGTTGTAACACTCCATGCATCTCGCACCGTTGCACACCTCTCTGTGCCATCCTGCACTGGTGCAACACTCTTGTGCCTCTCGCATTGTTGCAGCTTGCTAGCTCTGCACTGTCTTGGGATTCCTGCACTATAGCTCTCTCTGCTGCTCCATCCACATCTATCTCTACCCACTCAGCCAGTCCTGCTACTCCTTGTCGGGGATCTCGTAGCATGGTCTATTCAAAGAGGTTGCGTACCTCAAGGATCCTGCCCCTATTTCAACATTCTTGGGACTATCAGTCCATATTGCCCCACCTCCCACCTAGAGGTATGACTGCATGTGATCCCTCTGCCCACTTGGCTCGAAATTTCCCCCTACTAGAGGTCTCTGCATGAATGGATGCCTCCACTCGGTCTCCTCTCTGCTTCTCCAGTTGTGGCTGCTCCACAACCTCGTGAAGCTGCTTCACCAATTGTGACTCCTCCACAATTGTCTGAGACTTCTTCTGGCGCTGCATGTTGAGAGGTAATTTACTCTCCCTCTCAACCACCAAGTCTCCATCAGTTGCCTTGCTCCTCAAGGCTTTGCATGCATCTTGAACCTCAAGAACATACAAGTTCTTGACTCATGAACCGATCTGCTTCACCTGTCTCGTGGTGATGTGTCGAAGGAAAACCTTTCCCTTACTAAAGACTACATCATAGCCTTTGTCTTCCAGCATTGCGGTCGACACCAAATTTTTCCTCAGCCCTGGTACATACTTGACATCAGTCAAGGTATTGCGAGCTCCATGCTCCCTCTGAAAAATAACCGTGCCTACACCTGAGACACTATACTTTTCATCATTACCCATTGCTATGAGTATATGAAGATCTTTCTCCTCCAAGGTACTGAACAAACTCTTATCACTGGTCATGTGGAATGAAGCTCCACTGTCAAGAAACCAACCACATCCCACCATGGATGAAACCATGCATTGGAAGAGGATGAAATCCAACTCGAACTGTGAGGTCAATGCCTCACCTTCAGATCCTTCCTTTGATCCCATCTTGGATTTCTTCAGTGGACAATTTGTAGCAAAATGGCCCACCTCATGACAATGAAAGCATCGCACTTTCAATTTGTCAAACTTCTTCCCACCATAGGAAGAACTCGATTTGGGATGAGAATCCTTCTCCTTCCCTTTCTTTGCCTTACTCGCTAAGGCGTAGTTTTCTTCATCCTCCTTGGATGAAGAACCATCTTTGGTGCTTCTTCTTATCTCCTCTTGCATCAGATCCGACCAAATTCGTTCCGAATCTAGCAGTTTTTCTCTTCCATTTACCAAGTCTTGGTAGCTATGCCAGCTCTTCGGAAGATGGAGGAGAGAAAGACTCACCATGTCATCATCGACTGTTTTGATCCCTACACTTCCAAGATCATCCCTGCAGGTGGTGAGCTTGTTTAGATATGTAGAGATCATGTCGCCCTTTTTACACTTGATTTTCCGAAGCTTATCTTTGAGCGCCAGCTTCCTCTGATCACTGTTGTTCTAATATAGATCTTTTAATGTTTTCCACATCGAAAATTGTGTCTCCTTCCCATGGAGGCTTGAGACAATGTGGTCTCGAACTCCCTCCAGGAGGATTCTCCTTGCTCTAGCCACACATTTCTTCCATTTCGCCAATTCTATAGCATTAGATGTTGCCGGCTTGGGGACTTCTTGATCAATGAAGTCCTTTAGACCATGATCCTCTAATACTGCTTCCATGTGATCCTTCCAAGCTATATAATTCGAGCTGCCATCAAGGGCATACTCGAGTCTTAAACCATTGAACGCCATTGGTGAAATTTAGATGTGATAAGAACTCGATTTCTATATTCAGGAACTTCAAACTTCAAACTTCAAACTTCTCCCTTCTTGTATATTGTTCTTCGCTTTGATCACCTTTGCTCTGATACCATGTAGAAATTCCTACTGTAGGTCAACAAATTATGCAATATACTAAAGCAAAATATAATATCTACTTCTACAACAAACTTTGCGGAAGCTTAATCAAATATGAGAAAGATCAAATTGAACACATATAACTGAGAATGAGAAATCAATCACACATGAACACATAAGAATAACCCGGGGAAAGCCTCAGCCTAAAACCCCAATCTCTGTATTATCATACAAGTGGAAATATCATGAAAATATGTTCATATTACAAAAAGAATAAGCTCACAAGCTATCCTGCTCTCTCTGCAATCCAACTGTTGCTCATAGACAGCCAAAGGCTTCTCACAAACCTTCTCCTCTACCCTCCAAGCCTCTTATTTCCTTGCACAGTTTTCCTTGGGGTCCAGTGCTGCCACCTATGTGAATTGGCCTCTTCACACACTCAACCTCTGATCTAACTACACAATCCTAAAGGAGATAATTCCTTCTGTATGGATGAGTTTCCTATATAGGAAAAATCCTCCAACTGATAGTACATTGTCCCTTCTTCTGATCTCAATTGAGTCTCTGTCTGAACTGACATGCATGAGTTATTTATGAGAGAATATTCAGTTATCTGAAGTGCAACAGTTACATGCATGCATGCATTAACTAACTGAACTCACAATTAATCAACAACTATTTGAACTAATCTAACTGTACTTAACTCAGTTAACTGAGCTAACTAATACAACTCATATTGCAACTCATCCTTATCTCTTTAACTAAGGATAAATTCTCATCAATGGAGAAACTGTGCATATCCCCACATAGACTTCATGTTTGATTTTCTACAACTAATTAACTCAAAATGAATTAATTAATTATTTTACAAACAACTGCTAAGATCAAATTCGAATTTTAATTTTACTTCTCAATTTTAGTTCAGGGACTAACTAAAATTGGAATCTAACCCGAAATTCTATTTATAGCAATGTTATTTTCAACACTTCCATTTTTCATTCCTTGTTGCTATGTCCAACAACAGTACCCGAATTGCTATTTATAGTAGTGCTATTTTTAGCACTTCTATTTTTAGCATTTCTTATTGCCATTTTCAACAGAATGTTTCCATTACGAGGGAAAAACATCACGTAAGAGAGTGTGGACACAATAGCTTTCATGGCATAGATATAGTCTCACCTAAGGAGCAAATTGAAATATGAGGGGCCTTGAACTACCATAACATCAATACATACAGATTTCCTTCCAAAGTAATGGGTAGTTGAGGAAGGATCCCTATAGGTTTACTAGCTCTTGTGTTAAAAGCAAATGGATTATGAGTAACAGACACAAGTTGAGGGGAACCCAAAGATTTCCAATCAGTTGAGGATAGAATGCTAACAGAAGCATCTTCATCTATAATAGTGCAACGCATGTTTTTATCACAAATTTTTACAATTATTTGGAAAGGGATGCAAGAAGGGAGACGAGGCTCTGTCAATCTATTCCAATCAATGGAAATGACCTCAGTACTTGTATGGGGTTTTGTGGTAATCAGAGAAATGCCCCCTTATCTAGAAAGAACCTAAGCAATACTAACTTCACTCTCTAAAGGGACCAACAAGTGAATTGGATCACTTCAACTCCACTTTCCAAGGGAAGAGGGGATTGACCGATGATGAACTCAGATTGATCATTTCATCAATTGATGGTGAGTTGGGAGAAAGCTTATGATAACCAGTTAGAAGTTGCTATTGAGACATATTAAGGTTTTCCAATAATTTTGAGGCTTCATCCATATGAGGGAAAATGTGAGTTTGACGACTCTATTCGCATAACCTACAAGGAAACGTAACTTTACCAATTTTCCCTAAAACCCTATAATCACTGGTTGATGGACCAACAACAAGTTGATAAGAATCCTTCGACCACACTTCTAAGACTTTGGGAATATTAGGGCAATCCTTAAGAAGGTGGACCCTTACAAAGCCTGCAAGGATATTTGGGCTTGTGATGTATGTTTAAGGGTTCCTAAACATTATAAGCACTCACAACAATGATTTGTTGATTTCCCCAAGCTTATTTTGCTTCTTCTTCTTCTTCCTTTTCTTCTTCTATTTAGTTTGTTGGTTTTTAGCATTAATACTTTCACTACGCGAAGAAGAAGATATGATGGGCAAAGAAGCTAAAGGGTGTTGGAAACAATGGAAACTAGGACACTACTAAGATGGGGGGTGGGGGTGAATCAGTAGTGTGACCAAATTATACATTTTTCACAACTTATACATTTCAATCACTTTAGCAATAGTTAATGAATCAACCACACAACTCAATCATGATAAACATAATATCATAAGTGCATGAGCATCATAAACACAAGACATCAATCTTCCTTTTATTACAAATTTCAACTTGATCACATCAATGCCCCATAAGCTACCACTTGTAGGTTTAGGTTTATCAACTGCTACTAAAAGGAACTTCTATCCCTGCTCGTTTATCAGCTACCACTGAAAGGGACTATTGCCCCTGCTCATTTACCAGTAATCATTGGAAGGGACTCTTAACCTTGCTTGTTTATTAATCGCTGCTGAAAGGGACTCTTACCCCCAAAACTTTACCTATAGCCAATGGAAGGATCTCCAGCCCTTGACCTGTAAGCTACCACTTGATGATCTTGTTGATTAATATTTCATCCATTTTCAAACTAAAACTAGTAGACCTTTTACCTCATAAACAAGTAAATTTTGGTCACTGCAACTACTCACTAACGCCACCATACAAACACCTTCAACAATCTCTGGTTACTGATGCAAACACCTTCATTTTCAGCAATTTGTCATTATTGAACAAATCATCAACCTCTATACACTAGCAACACCAAATCCAATTACCAATGCATTATATGCATCTCCAAAACACCTTTCAGATACCAAGATTGGTCTATGTTTCACTTTTGATGCATACCACCATCGTGTATCACATTGCACCAACAACTCTCACACACACTCTGCAACACTTTGTTGCTCTTTCATAATATGTTGCACTTGTCTTTTCTTGCTCATCACTCTATTGCTCGAATTCTAAGTTGTTATTTTTGGTATTAGACTTGAGTTATCTTGTTGCATGGTTTTCTTATTTTGCCTTTGTCCTGTTTAGTTCAGTCTTCTAAATCTGCTTTCCATGTTATCAATCTCTAATTTGTAGTTTTTGGTTCAATCTTTGAGTCAAATTGTTGTTTTATTGCCTATTTTATCATTTTGGCTGTTTAACATAGTTTATTTGAGGTTTAATAATTTTAACAATCCTCCAAACTTGGCCAACACTGCCAAAACTGCCTTTTAACAAGTAGTTTTGTTAAAATCAAGACTATAGATTTTCCTTTTAATTGTAAGTCAACCAAAACTGTCACTAAACTGGTTGTCGATCGATCCATGCCTTATCCTGCTAAGATAGTTGTCAACTCATCCTTCTATGCATGTATCTCATGCACTCAACATGTCGTTGCCACTAAAAATAATCGTGATGCAAAACACACCTCCACGAGCCTTTTCTTTTTATAACAAAATGTTGCCAAATTTGTCTTAAGCCCCTTTCATTTTGACTCCTAATAGTTTTTATCATAGGACCGAGTCATGTGATTGGTTGATCTAGGTGGATCTAGAAATAGAAGTGGCCTTGAAAATAGCTAAAGAAAAAGTCATCAGCTAGAAGTAAAACTAGGACCAGATCGTAGTGCTCATCACCCTGATTCCAATGGTGTGAACGACACCCAAATCCGAGTTCGTATGCTCAAGTTATAGCTAGTCAAAGTTTGGGTCAAACTTGGCCAAGTGGTAGTCTAACGAGGCAACAAATTGGCAAAGTCCCGGTGCACGAAAAACGATGGTTGAAAAGGGAGAATTTATTGCCTCCTTAATTCATCCAATAACCCTTAATTTTCGGTGGAAAAATTATAACTGTACATGTAAAAAAAAAAAAATAAAAATAAAAAAATAAAAAAAATTTGGGTGGCAGACCACCAGCCCCACCACCCTTCCAAATGTGTGTTATATATATATATATATATAATATATATATTATTATTATATATATATATATTATATATATATATATATAATATATTCAAGTAGGGTGGGCAGGCCACCCCCGACAAACCCGCCCAACCCCCGACCGAATCACCTAAAAAAAACAACACTGCATATTAACCAACGGTTGAACCTTATATGGGTTGTGACAAGGATTTAAAACCAGAACCGCCCCCATACGACGCGCCACCACCATCAACAGGCCAAAGTTGGTGGCTCTACCCACCAACTTATATAAAACCTCAATTCATTTTCCCAACAGACCGGCAGAGGAGCAAACCAGTGGAACCCTAAGTGGCTAGGAGGGTCAAAACCCTGAGCGAGGGATCTGCCAAGATGCTGAAAATATTCCCTTGGAGGGACAGAGGTGCTAGTGTCAGAATTTGACAAGTTTATAATTGATTTTGCACGTTTTCTCACCAGGGATCCAACTGTGAAGTCTGTTTCTCCATCCGAGGTCTCCATATTTTATCCATCATCAGAATTAGAGGTATAAGGGTCATTTTTGTAAAGTTGATTGTAATTCATTTCTTTGATGCCACTTAATGAAAGAAGGACTCCCCACTTTGAGCAGGGCCCAGAGATGTAGCCCACATTGGGTGAATCCATAATCAAATCATTTATGTGCCTTTGATCTTATGGTTTCTTTATGATTTTCACTTCTTTTCATGTGTTAAGCTACTTGATTAATATGCTCTTTTATATGCAATTACGTATGAATCCTTGAAGTTAAATGATCTAGATCAATTTGGTATCAGAGCAGGTCTTCTTGATGCAAGTTGCATTAGTTAATTCTAACCACGAACAAGCTCCAAATATGTGAAGTAAAACTTAAATCCTTTGATCCTAAAGCGAGGCATGCACCATAAAGACGGAACATGGCAAATGAGGAAGCTTGAATGGAGGAAGAGCGAAATTATCGCGTGGTCTTATTCACATGGTAGAGAATGTTGACAAGTTGTTTGCAGAGTATGAGAAGACAATCAAGCATGAGAAGAAAGATACATGTGACCATGGACTGGTAAATCATGAAGGTGGATGAGGAGAGCCTCTTGAACCGCCCTCTCCATCCTCTAGTGACAATTCTTCTTCTTCTCATCACTCTAACAGGCATCATAGGAATACATCTAATAAGCAAATTTTTAAGTTAGATGTAAAGTTTTATTTGCCCACATATAATGGAGAATGTAATGTAGAGAAACTAAAAAATTAGATTAGACATATCGAGGTTTATTATTGGATTTTCAACAAATCAAGGAAGATGAGGCAAAGATCCAATTACCATATCTTCGGCTGAGTGACACCGCTCTCGTCTGGTGGGAGAGCAAGTTGCATAAAGGTAGCAAAAACTTTGGTAATCTCCTTTCTTATTGGTCGAATTTTGTTTCTGCATTAAAAGAACAATTTTATCCTATGGGTTACCAACAAAAGGATTTAATGTAATGGCAATATCTAAGGCAAGGAAAGGGTCAAAATATACAAAGATTCGCAAAAGAGTTTAGAAAATAGGCATTGAATTTGCGCATTTCACTTGATTCACTAGAAACTGTAACAAAGTATATTGGTGCTTTACGTAGTTACATCAGACATTCTTTGTTATTATTTGAGCCTACTACTATTGATGTGCCAGTGTGAAGGCCATTCACCTTGAAAGAAGGGGCAGGAATGATAAATAAGAGCAACTGAAGAAATCATCTTTCAAACCTCATAATGGCAAGTTCAAAGGAAAAAGCAAGGGAAAGGACAAGAAGGCAACTACAACCAAGAAGGAGGAAGGAGCAAAGCCATCTTGCAGACATTGCAAGAAGGAAGACCATGATGATGAACACTATTAGAAGTTGCATCCATAATTGAAACCAAAGATATTTGGTAGGAAGAACAAGCAAAATATGGTGGCAATCGCATAGCAGGACTTTGGATCCAATTTCGGCGATGAGACATTGATCACAACATTGGGTACACAAGGTACTCTTTCTCTTCATTCTAATGAAAATTCTGAATCACACGCAAGTACAATTCTTCAAACGAGCATCTTGTTAATGAATGAAAGAGAATTTAATTGTTCCACATTAGAGTCGTAATGAAACATACTAAAGTGGAAACCTTGTTTGATCCAGGCTCACAAACAAATTTGATTTCATAATCCCTGGTTAAAAAGTTAGGATTAGAGACCAAGCATCATCTGAAGCCCTACCCTCTTGGTTGGGTGTGTGATAAAGCAAAATTACATGTAACCAAGCAGTGTAGAGCTAGATTTGTGACTGCATCCAAACTAGTAGATGAGGTTGATCTTGATGTTGTACGCTTGGATATTTGTGGTATTGTATTAGGGAGTCCATATGACAGGAAAGTGGTGTTCTTTCGCCATGAAAACAAGTATCATCTCACGAAAGATGAAGTGGAATACATTGTTAGGGCTCATCACACCAAAATTAGTGCCAACCTTGTAAGTGCAATTCAGATGAAGAGATTGATTATTTCTAGCAAAGGGTTGCATGCACATGGTTGTGAGAGAAAAAGGTGTCGAGACATGTGAAGCTTTCCAAGGTTGTGATCCCACTCAAAAAAATGAATTGTATGAAATTGTTTTTAACTATGATGGGCTTCTTCAGGAACCAAGTGGGTTGCCTCCAAAGCATGAGATCCAACATGAGATTCATCTGCAGCAGGATGCTCCTTTACCCAACATTGGTATGTACAGGTTGTCAACCATCGAGATGGAGGAGATAAAGAAACAAGTATAGGAATTGTTGAACCAATGGGTCGTAAGGCCAAGTTCTTCTCCGTGCAGCTCACCCATCATGTTGGTACCAAAATAGGATGGCACATGGAGGATGTGTGTATACTATAGGGCACTCAACAAAATAGCTGTGAAGAATTAATACCCTCTCACTCACATTGATTATTTGTTAGATCAATTGAAAAATGTTATCTATTTCACAAAATTGGACTTACACAGTGGCTATCATCAGGTAAGGATTGCAAAACGGGATGTATGGAAGACTACGTTCAAGACGAAACAGGGGTTGTTTCAATGGCTGGTGACGCCATTTTGGACTATGCAATGCTCCAACCACATTCATGAGGGTGATGAATGATATTTTTAGGCCTTTTCTTGATGATCTTATACTTGTGTATCTTGATGACATTCTTGTTTATAGTAGGACATGGGATAATCATTTCAGTCATGTTAAAAAAGTGCTTGATGTTTTTCAAAAAGAAAAATTGTATGTCAAATTGTTGAAGTGTGAATTTGGTAAGACCTCTTTGGTTTACTTGGGTCACATTGTCGGTGGTGGACAATTGAAAATAGATCCTTCTAAAATTGATGTGATTGTAAAGTGGCCTAAACCCACCAATGTTATAGAGGTTAGTATCTTTTTGGGTGCAATACAATAATGGTGAAGGTTCATTGCCAACTTCGCCGTGATTGCATCCCCCTTACATGCATTGAAAAGTGTGAAGCAAAACTTTCAGTGGGGAAGAAAGCAGTAGAAAGCCTTTGATGCACTGAAAGAGAAGATCAACACCGCACGAGTTTTGGCCTTACCTGACCTCCAACATCCTTTCGAGATCGATATCAATGCCAGTGAATACGCCATGGGAGCAATATTGATGCAACAGAGGAAACCTGTATGTTAGCATTCAAAGGCATTCTCTCAAGCTATTGTGAACTATCCCACATACGACAAGGAGTTGTATGCCTTGGTTCAAAGCGTGAAGAAGTGGAAGCACTATTTGATCAACAAGGGTACCATCATTCACATAAATCACCAACCCTGGCAGTACCTCTCGTCACAAACCAAGCTTTAACAAGTAAATCATTTCAGAGGGATGGGATTCCTCCAATAGTTTAACTTGGTAATAAAATACAAGAAGGGAACCAACAATAAAGTGGAAGATATGCTTTCTCACCCTCCTATTTTTGCATCTATAGTTTTGGAAAATGCCTCTTTATCTTTTGAAATTTATTTTGATGGTGAGGATTTTAAGGAGATTTATGTAAAGGTGACTCATGGATCGCAGGTGGAAAATTACCATTTACAGGGAATGTTGTTGTAACACCTTGGCAAACTTTGTATCCTCACCAATGAACAAATACATGTAATCAAAGAGGCACATACCTCTCTTGTGTCAGGTCATTTTGGTGTAGGAAAAACTTTATGTCCTTTGCAGAGGTTGTGTTATTGACATCTCAAGAAAAATTTTGTGACTTGCTATGTAAAGGGATGTGTATTGTGTTCAGTTAGCAAGCCCACTAATAGAAATTTGGGGCTCTACACACCACCCCCTGTTCTGATCATCCATGGGAAAGTGTGTCAATGGATTTTGTAGGCAATTTGCCTTTGTCTAGGAAAGGTCATGACTATTTGTATGTCATTGTGGATCGATTTAGAAAAATGTGTGTATTAATGCCTTGTAAAAAGTAGGTCACTGCAAAGCAGACTGCTCATCTCTTCTTCCAATTTATATGGGTCCACTTTGGGTTGCCCACATCCATTGTGTCTGATTGAGACTCTCACTTTCTTGGAGAGTTTTGGACGAGTTTGTGGAGAACGATGGACACCAAATTGAAGAGGAGCATGACATTTCATCAACGGACCGACAAACAAATAGAAGTTGTCAATTGCATGATGATACACTTACTCTGAGGCTATTGTGGCAAGCATCCCAAGTTGTGGGATGAGAAACTTCCTTATGTACAACATGCATACAACAGAGTGGTGCATTCATCCACTTAGAGCCCACCGTTCGAGACATGCTTTGGTTATTTGCCAAAGGATCCCTTAGACATGGTCTTTGGGAAAGATGACAAGGACAAAGCATGGAATTTCATTTAGTGGATTCAAATGATTCACTATGTAGTGTAGGAGTAGTTGGAGAAGAGTTAAGCTCAATACAAAGCTCAACATGACAAGCATCGAGTCGATCACCAACTCTAGGTTGGAGACAAAGTGTGGCTCCACATAAGCAAAGATAGGAGGAAAGGGGAAGGAAATAAGTTGTGACCAATCCGATATGGCCCATTCACCATCTTAGAGAAGATTGGAGACAATGCTTTTCATCTTGATTTGCCAGCATACATGCAGATGTAGTCAGTGGTGAACGTTGAAAACTTGATGCTTTATGAGCCTCCTTTGATCATGGACACTAAAGAGGTTGGAAAAGTTCGTACAGTGGACGATTTTGCATTAGAATACTTGGATAAGCTACCATAAGACATCATTCTCGATAGGAAGACCAGGACTTCATGACGGGGAGACATGGAGTATCTTCGTATTGGCTTCAAAGAAATGCATCAAAGTAAGGCTCGATGGATGGAAAAGGAGAAAGTAAGGGAGCAATTCCCTCACTTGCCAATTGACTGATAAAGCTTTTGGTAGTCCAAAAGCTCATTAGTGAGGAGGAATGATCCAGGTGGATCCAAAAATAGAAGTGGCCTTGAAAATAGATCAAAACTCAAAGTCATCGGATGGAAGTGAAACCATGACCAAATCGTAGTGCTCGTCACCCTGATTCCAACGGTGTGAATAACACTCAAATTTGAGTTCATATGCTCAAGTTATAGCTAGTCAAAGTTATGGTGAAACTTGGCCAAGTGGCTGTCACTAATGAGGCAATAATTTGGCAGAGTCCTGGCGCACGAAAGTCGACGTTGTGCTGCCACCCCCAACGGTCTTTGCCAACAACATTATATAAAATATATATTTAAATAGGGTGGGCAAGCCACCCCCGATGGACCCGCCCAACCCCCATTGGAACCATGCCATATATTCAAACTACATACTATATTAACTATTGAACTACGTATGATAATAACCCCCAACTGAATCACATATAAAACAAAACAACGTTGCATATTAACCAACTGTCAAACCTTATATAGTTTGCAACAAGGATTTGAAACTGGAACCGCCCCCATACGACGCGCCACCACCACCAACGGGCCAATGACCCCACATTTGTGGCTCCACCCGCCAACTTATATAAGACCTTAATTCATTTGTCCAATAGACTGGCAGAGGAGTGGACTAGTGGAACCCTGAGTAGTGAGGAGGGTTGGAACCTTGAGTGAGGGGTTCATCAAGATGCTCAAAAGATATCCTTAGAGGATCAGAAGTGCCAGTGTCAGAATTTGACAAGTTTATAGTCATTTTTGCATGTTTTCGTGCAAGGGATCCAACTGTATAGTCTATTTCTCCAGTCGAGGCTTCCATTTTCAGGCCATCATCACAATTGGAAGTATAAGGGTCATTTATGTAAAGTTGATTATAATTCATTTCTTTGCTTTCAATTAATGAAAGAAGGCCTTCCCACTTTGAGCAGGGCCCGAAGACGTAACCTAAATTGGGTGAACACTGTAATCAAATTATTTGTGTGCCTTTGATCTTATGGTTTCTTTGTGATTTTCGCTTCTTTTTCATGTGTTAAGTTACTTGGTTAATATGCAATTATATATGCATCCTTGAAGTTAAAAGATCTGGATCACCAACGGATAAGCACTTAGGTGCTAATCCCTTCAAGGTCCTGTCAAGGGCCTATTTCCCTTTATAACTTTCTTTGCTCCCTTGGCCTTATTTCCATGCGAAACGACCAAACAAGAGCTCTAACGCCTGAAGCTCCCTGTCTCGGTACTTTTTCAAAATTCCATTATAAAAAAGTTACGGGATCCAAGATTTCTGAGGTATGGCCCTCTTTGCTATGTGCTCTCTCAAGTCCACACAATACCACAGTGATATCGAAAACTACCCTTGGGACCACCCTTTGTGGTTTCTGAAATCAAGAAGAGTGCCCTGGAATAACTGTGAGCCATAGATCACATTTGTGAAATTGCCTTCCAAAACCACCTTTCTCATTAATGTTTGGCAAACTTTGTGTTGTCAACCACCCCTTGATACATTGGAGCTGATCTGTGCCATTAATTTGGTTCGACCATTATCTGTGTCGTTGATTTGATTGCCATGTTGATGTCATCCATAACACATGTCGACTTGTTATTGGTCCACGTGTTATCCATAAATGGGCTTTTGGGTACCCAAAAACACCAAAACGACTTGCCACGTGTCGACTACCCAATGGACGGTTGTTGATGTCACATATGACCAATAATATTTTGCCACCTGTCCTGTCAGAGGAGAGAGAAAGGATTTCTAGATCCTTGGTTTTGCAAGTGGTTTCCTTTGTGAATGGTTCTATGCGCAAAGTGACCCGCTGCCAAACTAATGTTCGATCCCGACGCTTTTCTATAATTTCAGTTTTAAAAAGGGTTACAGGATTTTAGGTTTCTGGGCATGGTTCCTTGTGCTATACTTCTCTGCTATGTGTTGGCTAAATCTATGTTACGGGTTTTGTTAGTTGACATTCCCTGCTAGCTCGCTACACTGTCATCCCTTATGAATTATTAAATAGTTACGGGGTTCTGGACTTCTAGGCCTCCTACTATGTGCCATTCTATTGTTGTTTTGGGCTTTCAGGGTAGGCCCACTGTCACTTAGTCGCTCTTGTGCGTTAATAATAATGTTGCCTTACTAGCCCATTCCACTTGACTCCTTCCACTATTGGCTCTTTCACCCTCCGGGTATGACCTACCTAATACTTATGCTCTGCTGATCCAGGTAGATGTTGGTGGCCACCCACCTATCCCACTTGGACCCCCACAACTGTCTCTTTCAGTTTTTCAATTTCTGTAATTATAGCACAATTTACTATTTTTAGTAGTTTTTTGGGCCCTAGACTTCCGGAGCCTTTTTGAGGCACTAAACGACGTTTTTTTGGGAAATCTGGGAGGACTGATGTTGCTCTTCCCAAAGTTGTAGTGCTCGGATAAATCTTTCTAATGAGCTATTGCACGCGTCAAACGAAGATAGGGTGCCAAAGTTACGACCCCGTGAAGTTAATGTACCAATTTACCCAAAACGGGGCCCCCAATTTGGCATTTCATCTTCTAGGGTTAGGTTTTGGGATGTTAAGGTTTTTCCATTGTTTCTCAATAATAAATAGGCCTTCGAGCCTCATTGTAACACAGTTCAAAGGCATGTAGCCGCCACATCTCTTCTCAGAGATAAGCTACCATCGCCCTCGCTGGTTTATTTCCATTTCTGTTTGTAAGCATATTTCAATATTTTACATTAATGAAATGAAGTATTATTTCTGCTGCATCTTTGTGTATATCGTTATCTCTGTATTTTGTTGCGTTCCTGTTTAAATCAGGATCAGTGGTATCAGAGCGGTATGCTTTTTCTTTGTTTTTCATTGCATGTCCCCAACGAGGTCGGGATATAAGGAGTTAGGGCTTGAACTGGTCGAACCTTTGCAAGACCAACGTCGCAAATCCTGATGGCCTCCCATGGCGGATGAAAAGAAAGATGAGGGGGCAGGAGATACTATCAAAATCTTGCTCGAAGAAGCCCTCGAGTGACAAAGGAACACGATGATGGACAAATTTGCGCAGATCCTTCAGCGGCTACCCAGAGGCGATGCATCGGCTTCCAAGAACTACTCTAGAAATGCCACACCCTTTAAGGTACAAGTTAATTTTCAAATCCCCATCTTCGAGGGTCAAATATACGCAGATGCCGTAGATAAATGGTTAAATCTGCTAGATGGGTATTTTTCTGTTCATGAATTTTTGAGTCAGGAAAAGATTGTTTTCGCTCTTCTCAAAGCAGCCCCCCACGTCAAGGATTGGTGGGAAACCTACTGCAAGCAGAAGAATGAAAGTACGGGCTCACTATTTTCAGCTGCACCCACTTGGAATTCATTCCAGGATGCCATCAAGGAGCAATAATACCCTATCAAAAGCTATGAGGACAAATACATAAAGTGGACCATGTTGTGGCAAGGAAGGGACCAAGATGTGCCATAGTTCACCAACATTTTTCATAACCTTCGCACACAGTTGGGTATCTAAGATTTTGAGCTGCATCTGGTACTCAAACACTGCGGCTGCCTGCACAGATACATCCAGGAAGAGATGGAGTTCTTGAACATCTCTTCGCTCGGCACGGCGTACCGATACGCTGTCAAAATGGAATAAAAGTTCAAACAGAAGAGGCGAGACTTTGGGTCTGTGAATTCAAAGACCAAATGACAAAGCCAAGGCGGGGTGACCCAATACAACCCGTCGAAGCCACAAGAAAAGAACAACACCACAAAGTCAAAGAAGGACACAGGAAAGTGGTGTGGGTTCCACAAGAGTCCCACTCATAACACAAGTGAGTGTCGAACCAAGTAGTTGTTGGTGGATGAGTTGAAGGCTTCATAATCAGATGCATGTTCCGACCCTGAGTCAGAACCCAACAAGGGGAATGGCAAAGGGAAGTAGATCATTGATGCGAAGCCCAGCGTCATTATTTCCACTGCCAAGATCCAAAAGAATGAGCCCGAAGATCTAGAGGAGGGGGAGCATCTTTTCCACTCATAGATGTGGGTGAAGGGTTCACCGCTGCAATTCATTTCGATAGTGGCAGCCAAAAGAACTTCATTTCAGCAGAGGTCGTGAAGTGGTTGGGCCTACCGACTACACCACACCTGTAGCCATACAATATTAGGTGGCTTCACCAAGGATGAGATATCTGAGTTCGCCAGTAGTGCAACCTGCCCTATAGCATCAAACCCTTCACAGACAAGGTATTGTGTGATGTTACACCTCTAGATGTTTGTGATGTATTATTAGGCCAACCATACTTGTGGAGGCAACATGTTGTGTATGAGTCAAGGCCTTGTGCTGTCATTATTTCTTTGTGTAATTCATTATATAGGATACTGGAGGTAGCCCCACCTACCGCCACCTCTTTGATCACTGCCAAGAAAGGCAGCAAGCTCATCTCCTAAACTAGGAAATTCATTTTATGTCTAGTTCGCTCCCAAAGTAAGGGGAAGATCGTCACCACATCCATGACCCCCACGAAGGGTTCCTCCATCTAGCAGCAATAGCAGAGGGATATGGTCATGAAAGAACATAGGAATAACTTCGCCTCACCCACAGGGGTACCACACAAGCTTCAGGTGGGCAACAAAGTCTGGTTGCATCTATAGAAAGAACGTCTTACAAGAATCCATCAGATGCTCTGACCACGTCGACATGGTCCTTAGACCATTACCAAGGCTATGGGAAATAATTATTTGGAGCACAACATTCCTCCATTCCTTTGCCTACACCAAATGTTCAATGTGTACCGCCTTCGACCATGCTTCCCACCATTATTGGACACATCTGAGATTACAGAACATCTCACCAGGGACCAAGTTCAACAAATGGAGGAACTCAACGCAATGGGGACAATTGCTTCCTAAGGGGGGAGGAATGATCTAGGTAGATGTTGGTGGCCACCCACCTATCCCACTTGGACCCCCACAACTGTCTCTTTCAGTTTTTCTGTTTCCGTAATTGTACCACAATTTATTATTTTTTAGTAGTTTTTCGGGTCCTGAACTTCTGGAGCCGTTTTAAGGCACTAAACGACGTTTTTTGGGAAATATGGGAGCAACACGTGCTGATGGACCAATGTCGCTCTTCCCAAAGTTGTAGAGCTCGGATAGATCTTTCTAACTAGCTATTGCACGCGTCAAACGAAGATCGGGTGCCAAAGTTACGACCCCGGGAAGTTGATGTACCAACTTACCCAAAACGAGGCCCCCAATTTGGTGTTTCATCTTCTAGGGTCAGGTTTTGGGATGTTAAGGGTTTTCCATTGTTTCTCAACAATAAATAGGCCTTTGAGCCTCATTGTAACATAGTTCAGATGCATATAGCCGCCACATCTCTTCTCAAAGATAAGCTATCATCGCCCTAGCTGGTTTATTTCCATTTCTATTTGTAAGCATATTTTAGTATTTTACATTAATGAAATGAAGTGTTATTTCCGCTGCATCTTTGTATCTATGGTTATCTCTATATTTTGTTGCATTCTTGTTTAAATCTAGATCAGTGGTATCAGAGATGTTTGCTTTTTCTCTGTTTTTCTTTGCATGTCCCCAACGAGGTCGGGATATAACGAGATAGGGCTTGAACTAGTCGAACCTTTGCAAGACTAGCCTCGCAAATCCTGACGGCCTCCCATGGTGGATGAAAGAAAGACGAGGGGGCAAGAGATCCTATCAAAATCTTGCTCGAAGAAGCCCTCGAGTGACAAAGGAACGCAATGATGGATAACTTTGCACAGATCCTTCTGCGGCTACCCAGAGGCGACGCATCAGCTTTCAACAACTACTCTAGAAACGCCACACACTTTAAGGTACAAGTTAATTTTCAAATCCCCATCTTCGAGGGTCAAATAGACGCAGATGTCGTAGATAAATTGTTAAATCTGCTAGATGGGTATTTTTCTGTTCATGAATTTTCGAGTTGGGAAAATATTGTTTTCGCTATTCTTAAAGAAGCCCCCCACGTCAAGCACTGGTGGGAAACCTACTACAAGCAGAAGGATGAAAGTGCGGGCTCACTATTTTCAGCCACACCCACTTGGAACTCATTCTGGGATGCCATCAAGGAGCAGTACTACCTTGCCAAAAGCTATGAGGACAAATACATAAAGTGGACCACGCTCTAGCAAGGAAGGGACCAAGATGTGCCAGAGTTCACCAACATTTTTCATACCCTTCACACATAGTTGCGTATCAAAGATTCTAAGCTGCATCTGGTACTCAAATACCGCAGCTGCCTACATAGATACATCTAGGAAGAGATGGAGTTCCTTAACATCTCCTCGGTCGGCACGACATTCCGATGCACTGTCAAAATCGAGCAAAATTTCAAACAGAAGAAGCGAAACTTTGAGACTGTGAATCCGAAGACCAAAGGACAAAGCCAAGGTGGGGTGACCCAAGACAACTCATCGAAGCCACAAGAAAAGAACGACACCACGAAGTCGAAGAAGGACACAGGAAAGTGGTGTGAGTTCCACAAGAGTCCCACTCATAACACAAGTGAGTGTCAGACCAAGTAGTCACTAGTGGATGAGTTGAAGGCTTCAGAATCAGATGCATGTTTCGACCCTGAGTCAGAACCCAACAAGGGGAATGGCAAAGGGAAGCAGATCATTGATGCGGAGCCCAACATCATTGTTGCCACTGCTAAGATCCAAAAGAATAAACCCGAAGATCCAGAGGAGGGGGGCGTCTTTTCCACTCACAGATGTGGGTGAAGGGTTCGCCACTGCAATTCATTGTCGACAGTGGTAGCCAAAAGAACTTCGTTTCAGCAAAGGTCGTGAAGCGGTTGGGCCTATCGACTACACCACACCCGCAACCGGATAGTATCAGGTGGCTTCACCAAGGACAAGATATCTGACTTCGCCAGTAGTGTCGCCTGCCCTACAACATCAAACCCTTCACAAATGAGGTATTGTGTGATGTTACACCTCTGGATGTTTGTGATGTATTATTAGGCCAAACATACTTGTGGAGGCGACATGTTGTGTATGAGTCAAGGCCTCATGCTATCATTATTTCTTTGTGTAATTCATTATATAGGATACTGGAGGTAGCCCCACCTACCGCCACCTCTTTGATCACTGCCAAGAAAAGCAGCAAGCTCATCTCCCAGACTAGGAAATTCATTTTCTGTTCGTTCGCTCCCAAAGTAAGGGGAAGATCATCACCACATACATGATGCCTGTGAAGGGTTCCTCCATGCAGCAGTAGTAGCAAAGGGATACAGTCATGAAAGAACACACGAACAACTTCTCCTCACCCACAGGGGTACCACACAAGCTTCAGGTGGGCAACAAAGTTTTGTTGCATCTGTAGAAAGAACGCCTTACAAGAGCCCATCAGAAGCTCCGACCACGCCGACATGGTCCTTACACCATTACCAAGACTGTGGGAAATAATGCTTTGGAGCACATCATTCCTCCATTTCTTTGCCTGCACCAAGTGTTCAATGTGTACCGCCCTCGACCATGCTTCCCACCATTACTGGACACATCCGAGATTGCAGAACATCTCACCATGGACCAAGTTTAGCAGATGGAGGAACTCAACGCAATGGGGACCATTGCTTCCTAAGGGAGGAGGAATGATCCAGGTAGATGTTGGAGGCCATTGACCTATACCACTTGGACCCCCACAACTGTCTCTTTCAGTTTTTAAGTTTCTGTAATTGTAGCACAAATTACTATTTTTAGCAATTTTTTTTTTCGCATCTTGAAATTCTAGAGCCGTTTTGAGGCCCTAAATGATGTTGTTTGGGAAATATGGGAGCAACATGAGTCCATGGACCAATGTTGCTCTTCCCAAAGTTGTAGTGCTCAGATAGATCTTTCTAACGAGCTATTGCATGCATCAAACGAAGATGGGGTGCCAAAGTTACGACCCCGGGAAGTTGATGTACCAACTTACACAAAACAGGGCCCCCAATTTGGCATTTCATCTTCTAGGGTTAGGTTTTTGGATGTTAAGGGTTTTCCATTGTTTCTCAACAATAAATAGGCCTTCGAGCCTCATTGCAACACAGTTCAGAGGCATGTAGCCGCCACAATCTCTTTAAAGAGATAAGCTAACCATCGCCCTAGCTTGTTTATTTCCATTTCTGTTTGTAAGCATATTTCAGTATTTTACATTAATGAAATGAAGTATTATTTCCACTGCATCTTTGTGTATATGGTTATCTCTATATTTTGTTGCATTCCTGTTTAAATTTGGATCAGTGGTATCAGAGCGGTCTGCTTTTTCTTAGTTTTTATTTGCATGTCCCTAACGATGTCGGGATATAAGGAGTTAGGCCTTGAACTAGTTGAACCTTTGCAAGACCAGCCTCGCAAATCTAGACGATCTCCCATGGTGGATGAAAAGAAAGATGAGGGGGCAGGAGATCGCATCAAAATCTTGCTCGAAGAAGCCCTTGAGCGACAAAGGAACACGATGATGGACAACTTTGCGCGGATCCTTTAGGGTTACCCAGAGGCGACACATCGACTTCCAATAGCTACTCTAGAAACGCCACACCCTTTAAGGTACAGGTTAATTTTGAAATCCCCATCTTCGAGGGTCAAATAGACGCAGATGTCGTAGATAAATGGTTAAATCTGCTAGATGGGTATTTTTCTGTTCATGAATTTTCGAGTCAGGAAAGGATTGTTTTCGCTCTTCTCAAAGCAGCGTCCCATGTCAAGGACCGGTGATAAACCTACTACGAGCAGAAGGATGAAAGTATGGGCTCACTATTTTTAGCCGCACCCACTTGGAATTCATTCTTGGATGCCATCAAGGAGCAGTACTACCCTGTCAAAAGCTATGAGGACAAATACATAAAGTGGACCACGCTGCAGCAAGGAAGGGACCAAGATGTGCTAGAGTTCACCAACATCTTTCATACCCTTCACACACAGTGAGGTATCAAATATTCTGAGCTGCATCTGGTACTCAAGTACCACATCTGCCTGCACAGATACATCCAGGAAAAGATGGAGTACCTGAACATCTCCTCGCTCGGCACAGCTTATCGATACACTGTCAAAATCGATCAAAAGTTCAAACAGAAGATGCGATACTTTGGGTCTGTGAATCCAAAGACCACAGGACAAAGGCAAGGCGAGATGACCCAAGACAACTCGTCGAAGCCACAAGAAAATAACAACACCACGAAGTCAAAGAATGACACGGGAAAGTAGTGTGAGTTCCACAAGAGTCACACTCATAACACAAGTGAGTGTTGTACCAAGCAGTCGCCAGTGGCCGAGTTGAAGGCTTTAGAATTAGATGCATGTTTCGAACTTGAGTCAGAACCTGACAAGGGGAATGGCAAAGGGAAGCAGGTCATTGATGCGGAGCCCAGTGTCACTGTTGCCACTGCCAAGATCTAAAAGAATGAGCCCAAAGATCCAGAGGAGGGGGGCGTCTTTTCCACTCACATATGTGGGTGAAGGGTTCGCTGTTGCAATTCATTGTCGATAGTGGCAGCCAAAAGAACCTCGTTTCAGCAGAGGTCATGAAGCGGTTGGGCCTACCGACTACACCACACCCGCAGCCATACAATATCAGGTGTCTTCACCAAGGACGAGATATTCGAGTTCACCAGTAGTGTCGCTTGCCCTACAACATCAAACCCTTCACAGACGAGGTATTGTGTGATGTTACACCTCCCGATGTTTGTGATGTATTATTAGGCCAACCATACTTGTGGAGGCGACATGTTGTGTATGAGTCAAGGCCTCGTGCTGTCATTATTTCTTTGTGTAATTCATTATATAGGATACCATAGGTAGCCCCACCTACCGCCACCTCTTTGATCACTGCCAAGAAAGGCAGCAAGCTCATCTCCTAGACTAGGAAATTCATTTTCTGTCTGGTTCGCTCCCAAAGTAAGGGGAAGATCATCACCACATCCATGACCCCCATGAAGGGTTCCTCTACGCAGTAATAACAACAGAGGGATATGGTCATGAAAGAACACAGGAACAACTTCTCCTCACCCACAGGTTTACCACACAAGCTTCAAGTGGGCAACAAAGTCTGGTTGCATCTGCAGAAAGAACGCCTTACAAGAGCCCATCAGAAGCTCTGACCACATCGACATGGTCCTTACACCATTACCAAGGCTGTGGGAAATAATGCTTTGGAGAACAACATTCCTCCATTCCTTTGCGTGCACCAAGTGTTCAATTTGTACCGCCCTCAACCATGTTTCCCACGATTACTAGACACATCGGAGATTGTAAAACAGCTCAACAGGGACCAAGTTCAATAGATGGAGGAACTCAACGCAATGGGGACTATTACTTCCTAAGGTGGGAGGAATGATCCAGGTAGATGTTGGTGGCCACCCACCTATCCCACTTGGACCCCCACAACTGTCTCTTTTAATTTTTTAGTTTCCGTATTTGTAGCACAATTTACTATTTTTAGCAGTTTTTCGGGTCCTGAACTTCTAGATCTGTTTTGAGGCCCTAAACGACGTTTTTTGGGAAATCTAGGAGCAACATGGGGCCATGAGCCAATGTTTCTTTTCCCAAAGTTGTAGTGCAGTGATAGATCTTTCTAACAAGCTATTGCACGTGTCAAACGAAGATTGAGTGCCAAAGTTACGACCCCGGGAAGTTGATGTACCAACTTACCCAAAAATGGGGCCCCCAATTTTGTGTTTCATCTTCTAGGGTTAGGTTTTGGGATGTTAAGGGTTTTCCATTATTTTTCAACAATAAATAGGTCTTTGAGCCTCATTATAACACAGTTCAGAGGCATGTAGCCGCCACATCTCTTCACAAAGATAAGCTACCATCGCCCTAGCTAGTTTATTTCCATTTCTGTTTATAAGCATATTTCAGTATTTTACATTAATGAAATGAAGTATTATTTCCGCTGCATATATGGTTATCTCTATATTTTGTTGGGTTCCTGTTTAAATCTGGATCAGTGGTATTAGAGCGGTATGCTTTTTCTCTATTTTTCTCTGCATGTCCCCAACGATGTCGGGATATAAGGAGTTAGGGCTTGAACTGGTCGAACCTTTGCAAGACCAGGCTCGCAAATCCTAATGTCCTCCCATGGCGGATGAAAAGAAAGACGAGGGGACAGGAAATCCTATCAAAATCTTGCTCGAAGAAGCCCTCGAGCGACAAAGGAACGAGATGATGGACAACTTTGCACAGATCCTTCTGCGGCTACCTAGAGGCAACGCATCGGCTTCCAACAGCTACTCTGGAAATGCCACACCCTTTAAGGTACAAGTTAATTTTGAAATCCCCATCTTCGAGGGTCAAATAGATGCGTATGGCGTAGATAAATGGTTAAATCTACTAGATGGGTATTTTTCTGTTCATGAATTTTCGAGTCAGGAAAAGATTGTTTTCGCTCTTCTCAAAACAGCCCCCCACGTCAAGGATTGGTGGGAAAGCTACTGCCAGCAGAAGAATGAAAGTACGAGCTCACTATTTTCAGCCGCACCCACTTGGAATTCATTACGGGACGTCGTCAAGGAGTAGTACTACCCTGCCAAAAGCTATGACGACAAATACATAAAGTGGACCACACTGTAGCAAGGAAGGGACTATGATGTGCCAGAGTTCACCAACATTTTTGATACCCTTCGCACACAGTTGGGTATCAAATATTCTGAGCTACATCTAGTACTCAGATACCATGGCTGCCTACACAAATACATCCAGGAAGAGATGGAGTTCCTAAACATCTCCTCGCTCAGCACGATGTACCGATACGCTATCAAAATCGAGTAAAAATTCAAACAGAAGAAGCGAGACTTTGGGTCTGTGAATCCGAAGACCAAAGGACAAAGCCAAGGTGGGGTGACTTAAGACAAATCGTCGAAGGCACAAGAAAAGAACAACACCATGAAGTCAAAGAAGGACACAGGAAAGTGGTGTGAGTTCCAAAAGAGTCCCACTCATAACACAAGTGAGTGTTGGACCAAACAATCGTTGGTGGTCAAGTTCAAGGCGTTGAAATCAGATGCATGTTTCGACCCTAAGTCAAAACCCAACAAGGGGAATGGTAAAGGGAAGTAGATCATTGATGTTGAGCCCAACGTCACTGTTGCCACCGCCAAGATCTAGAAGAATGAGCCCGAAGATCTAGGGGAGGGGGGGGGTCCTTTCCACTCACTGATGTGGGTGAAGGGTTCACTGTTGCAATTCATTGTCGACAGTGGCAGCCAAAAGAACCTTGTTTCAACAGAGATCGTGAAGCAGTTGGGCCTACCGAATACACCACACCCACAGTCGTACAGTATCAAGTGGCTTCACCAAGGACGAGATATCCAAGTTCGCCAGCAGTGCCACTTGCCCTACAGCATCAAACCCTTCACAGATGAGGTATTGTGTGATGTTACACCTCTGGATGTTTGTGATGTATTATTAGGCCAGCCATACTTATGGAGGTGACATGCTGTGTATGATTCAAGGCCTTGTGCGGTCATTATTTCTTTGTGTAATTCATTATATAGGATATTGGAGGTAGCCCCACCTACCACCACCTCTTTGATCACTGCCAAGAAAGGAAGCAAGCTCATCTCCCAGACTAGGAAATTCATTTTCTGTCTGGTTCGCTCCAAAAGTAAGGGGAAGATCATCACCACATCCATGACCCCTGCGAAGGGTTCCTACACACAACAACAGCAGCAGAGGGATATGGTCATGAAAGAACACAGGAACAACTTCTCCTCACCCAAAGGTGTACCACACAAGCTTCAGGTGGGCAACAAAGTCTGGTTGCATTTGCAGAAAAAAATGCCTTACAAGAGCCCATCAGAAGCTCCGACTACGCCGACATGGTCCTTACACCATTACTAAGGCATTGGGAAATAATTCTTTGGAGCACATCATTCCTCCATTCCTTCGCCTACACCAAGTGTTCAATGTGTACCGCCCTCGACCATGCTTCCCACCATTACTGGACACATCCGAGATTACAGAACAACTCACCAGGGACAAAGTTTAGCGATGGAGGAACTCAACGCAATGGGGACCATTACTTCCTAAGGGGGGAGGAATGATCTAGGTAGATGTTGGTGTCCACCCACTTATCCCACTTGGATCCCCACAACTGTCTCTTTCAGTTTTTCAGTGTCTGTAGTTGTAGCATAATTTACTATTTTTAGCAGTTTTTCGGGTCCTGAACTTCTAGATCTGTTTTGAGGCCTTAAACGACGTTTTTTGGGAAATCTGGGAGCAACATGGGTCAATGTACTAGTGTTTCACTTCCCAAAGTTGTAGCGCTCAGATAGATCTTGCTAACGAGCTATTGCACACATCAAACGAAGATCGGGTGCCAAAGTTACGACCCCGAGAAGTTGATGTACCAACTTACCCAAAACAGGGCCCCCAATTTGGCATTTCATCTTCTAGGGTTAGGTTTTTGGATGTTAAGGGTTTTCCATTGTTTCTCAACAATAAATAGGCCTTCGAGCTTCATTGTAACACAGTTCAGAGGCATGTAGCCGCCACATCTCCTCTACGAGATAAGCTATCATCGCCCTAGCTTGTTTATTTCCATTTCTGTTTGTAAGCATATTTCAGTATTTTACATTAATGAAATGATGTATTATTTCCACTGCATCTTTGTGTATATGGTTATCTCTATATTTTGTTGCATTCCTATTTAAATTCGGATCAGTGGTATCAGAGCGTTCTGCTTTTTCTTAGTTTTTATTTGCATGTCCCTAACGATGTCGGGATATAAGGAGTTAGGGCTTGAATTGGTCGAACCTTTGCAAGACTAGCCTCGCAAATCCCAATGGCCTCACATGGCGGATGAAAAGAATGATGAGGGGGTAGAAGATACTATCAAAATCTTGCTCGAAGAAGCCCTGGAGCGACAAAGGAACATGATGATGGACAACTTTGTGCAGATTCTTCAATGGCTACCCAGAGGTGACGCATCGGCTTCCAATAGCTACTCTAGAAACGCCACACCCTTTAAGGTACAAGTTAATTTTCAAATCCCCATCTTCGAGGGTCAAATAGACGCAGATGTTGTAGATAAATGGTTAAATATGCTAGATGGGTATTTTTCTGTTCATGAATTTTCGAGTTGAGAATAGATTGTTTTCGCTCTTCTCAAAGCAACCCCCCACGTCAAGGACTGGTGGGAAACCTGCTACGAGCAGAAGGATGAAAGTACAGGCTCACTATTTTCAACTGTACCCACTTGGAATTCATTTCGGGACGCCATCAAGGAGCAGTAGTACCCTGTCAAAAGCTATGAGGACAAATACATAAAGTGGACCACGCTCTGGCAAGGAAGGGACCAAGATGTGCCAGAGTTCACCAACATTTTTCATAGCCTTCACACACAGTTGGGTATGAAAGATTCTGAGCTGCATCTGGTACTCAAATACCACAACTGCCTGCATAGATACATCCAGGAAGAGATGGAGTTGTTGAATATCTCCTTGCTCGGCACGACGTACCAATACACTGTCAAAATCGAGCAAAAGTTCAAACAAAAGAAGCGAGACTTTGGGTCTCCGAATACGAAGACCAAAGGACAAAGCAAAGGCAGGGCGACCCAAGACAACCTGTCGAAGCCATAATAAAAGAACAACACCACGAAGTCGAAGAAGGACACATGAAGGTGGTGTGAGTTCCACAAGGGTCCCACTCATAACACAAGTGTGTGTCGGACCAAGAAGTCGCTAATGGCCGAGTTGAAGGCTTCAGAAACAAATGCATGTTCCAACCTTGAGTCAGAACCCGACAAGGGGAATGGCAAAAGGAAGTAGATCATTGATGCAGAGCCCAACGTCACTGTTGCCATCACCAAGATCCAAAAGAATGAGCCCAAAGATCCAGAGGAGGGGGGGGGGGCGTATTTTCCACTCACAGATGTGGGTGAAGGGTTCGCCGCTGCAATTCATTGTCGATAGTGGCAGCCAAAAGAACCTCATTTTAGCAGAGGTCGTGAAGCGATTGGGCCTACTGACTAAACCACACCCGTGGCCGTACAATATCGGGTGGCTTCACCAAGGATGAGATATCCGAGTTCGCCAACAGTGCTGCCTGCCCTACAACATCAAACCCTTCATAGATGAGGTATTGTGTGATGTTACACCTCTAGATGTTTGTGATGTATTATTAAGCCAACCATACTTGTGGAGGCGACATGCTGCGTATGAGTCAAGGCCTCGTGTTGTCATTATTTCTTTATGTAATTCATTATATAGGATACCGGAGGTAGCCCAACATACGACCACCTCTTTTATCACTGCCAAGAAAGGGAACAAGCTCATCTCCCAAACTAGGAAATTCATCTTCTGTTTGGTTCGCTCCCAAAGTAAGGGGAAGATCATCACCACATCCATGCAACAGTAGCAGCGGAGGGATACGGTCATGAAAGAACACAGGAACAACTTCTCCTCACCCAAAGGGGTACCACACAAGCTTCAAGTGGGCAACAAAGTCTGGTTGCATTTGCAAAAAGAATGCCTTACAAGAGCACATTAGAAGCTCCAACCACGCCGACATGGTCCTTACACCATTACCAAGGTTGTGGGAAATAATGCTTTGGAGCACAACATTCCTCCATTCCTTCGCCTGCACCAAGTGTTCAATGTGTACCGCCCTTGACCATGCTTCCCACCATTACTGGACACATCCGAGATTGCAAAACAGCTCACCAGGGACCAAGTTCAGCAGATGTAGGAACTCAATGCAATGGGGACCATTACTTCCTAAGGGGGGAGGAATGATCTAGGTAGATGTTGGTGGCCACCCACCTATCCCACTTGGACCCCCACAACTGTCTCTTTCAGTTTTTCAGTTTTCGTAATTGTAGCACAATTTACTATTTTTAGCAGTGTTTTCGGGTCCTGAACTTCCGAAGCCGTTTTAAGGCCCTAAACGACGTTTTTTGGGAAATCTAGCAGCAACGTGGTTATTTTGAGCAATTTTTCTCTTCCCAAAATTGGAGTGCTCGAATAGATCTTTCTAACGAGCTATTGCACATATCAAACGAAGATTGGGTGCCAAAGTTACGACTCTGGGAAGTTGATGTACCAACTTACCCAAAACGGGGCCCCCAATTTGGCGTTTCATCTTCTAGGGTTAGGTTTTGGGATGTTAAGGGTTTTCCATTGTTTCTCAATAATAAATAGGCCTTCGAGCCTCATTGTAACATTAGTTTCGGGCTGTGCCACCACATCTCTTCTCAAAGATAAGCTACCATCGCCTAAGCTAGTTTATTTCCATTTCTGTTTGTAAGCATATTTCAGTATTTTACATTAATGAAATGAAGTATTATTTCCGCTGCATCTTTGTGTATATGGTTATATCTATATTTTTTTGCGTTCCTATGTAAATTTAGATCATCTGCTGAGGTAGAACCCGGATGCCCTATTTCCCATAGCTTTTGGGAATTTATTTTCTAAAGAGTTACGGGATTCCAACCTTCCAGGGTTTCGGGGTTTTGACTTTTGTAGGACCAACTTTGATTGCCTCTATCTTTTGATCCATATGGCCATTTGTAGACTTCTTTATACCATTGGAAAGATCTTTCAGCGTGCTTTCTAGTTGAGTGGATCCAATGTAGTCTTTAAGCTCATTTGCTAGCTGAAAAATGGCTTCAAAATATCTGCACATTTTTTATCCTTTACCTTCCTTTTGTGCTTAGAACCTACTCCATGAGACATCTTTTTGACACCTGTGCAACATGTTACCATATGTTGCAACATAGTTCCAACAATATCCTCAATGGAAACCATGCTGCCACAACAATATGCTCAATGTGCAACCATCAATGACAACATAGTGGGTTCAAAGCCTTTTCTCTTCTCTGCACCTTGACTATCTGTCTGCACCTATCCCTGATCACCTATGCCATGCTCCTTTGCCATCAACGAAAACATATTTCCAACAATACCCCCCTTTGTAATTGATGGAAACACCAAGATTAAATAAAGCATTATCTAATGATTCACCAATGATCAAGCAAAGCTAAGTGTACTTCTTTATCTTTATCTTTGATATTCTTCCTGTGTTTTGTCGGAGGTCTTTATCTCTCTTTGTATAAGGTTATTTCCTATATTTTCTTTGATCAATAATACTTCCTTTGACATCAATGGAAAATATACTATCATGCTCCCCCTGTCAAACAATCTCCCTCTGTCTTTTGATCGTGTGGACTTGTCAATTGCTTCTTCTTATGCTGAAACCCTCAAGTACCTTTGATCTAGTCCAAGCAACTTCCTCTCTGTCCTATGAAGAAGATTGAATTGAAGAGAAAGGAGTAATTACTCCCAATCTTTGCCTCAAGCAAGTAAGAGGGATCTCTTGCTAAAACAATACATACTTGTGCAACTGAGCAATGAGAAATAATTCCTATTAGTATGAGTCTCGGCTAGGATTACATTCATAATTGTGCCTACCTAGACACATACACTTGACCTCTAGCAACAAGAACAATATTTCCTCTGCATGACACCATAAATTGTCAACTGATAAAGAACAGAGTATCATATTTTTGACAACATAGATGGACTCTCAACAATGCTTGCTTAAACACCTCACTTTTATTTCACTTGACAGACATCTAATGACATCAGACTCACCATTATATACTTGACCCATCATGAACAACAATCATATAGATCAGGACTTAACAAACACTTGGACTTGAAAACAGTGCTTACAAACATTTGGATTTGACAACATGAATACCATACTCTAGAGTCAAATGACTGTAAATACCAGTTGACAGTACCTTTGATATAACGTGTTGAAATGATGAAAATTATTGGATTGATGCCACTAATAGCAATTATTGAGCACTTGATAACATAGTTTTATAAATAATTGTTCTTATCCTCTGATCATGTTCCTTTCACCACAAATCTAATGCCTAATATCAATTTCCACAACATCATATTACACAAATATGTGGCAAACACCATTAGCCATTGTCTTCCATCAAACAACTGATATCAATTAATGATACCAACTATCAATGAATAACTTGATGCTCAGATCTTGTCTTGAGTATGCTCCCCTTGTGGCCATTCTCCTTCTTTGCATTGGAAATTTGTAGTCATCAATTTCTAAATAAACTAGTTAATAGATCATCACCAATCTAATTTGAAAACAACATTTAATCAACCAACTCAACAATCAACATGAAAAAGGCATACTTCCGTTTATCCATCAGATGCATTCCTTGGCATGTTCCTTTTTGCTCCTTGCATCTAACCTTTTTGGCTTTCCTTGAATCCAACCTCTTCTCTTCAATGAAGAGGAGCAAGGGATCTACTCCCCCTGAGTATATTTTCTTCCTTTTTCTTCCACACATGCATATGAGATTATTTCTTGTGCTAGCTAACCTGACTAGGTGATTTTCTGCCATTTCTTGAACATACAAGCCATTGATCATTCCTTTAGTTAGCATTAATTAGATCCAATTTGCAATTTACCTGTTGCTCTTGTTTCTCACTATATTGATTTGGAGGATTGTCAGGGTTGATGTTGCTTCTTTTGTTTGATTTGAGTCTCTGCCTATTACAAGTTATATGAGAAAGATCAACTGCAGGAATTTCAGACTCCGATATGCTGATTTTTTGTTGATTATCTTCAAATCCAAACGTTTTCTTGTGTTGTCTCCATGCACCATATGATCTTTCTCTCTTAAGAGTTCTAAAATAGCTCCTAAGAAGTTGTCCTTGTTAGCTCTTGTCATAATCCATGCCTTTGATTATAACTTTTTGAAAGGAGGATTTCTTGTGAAATTTGCATGTGGTTGTTTTGTGCCCATAATTTTTACACTTGCAACATTCAACATTATTGAAGAAGGGGACAAAGGAAATTTTTTTACTTACCAGGGCTCCTATCTATCCAATTTCTAGGACTGATTCCAAATCTTTCTGCATGTCTTTTCAAATTTCTCTTAGCAACTCATGGTTGTGGCTAGAATAGCACATTCCACTTCTATTGTTGCACCTTCTTTTTCTTTTCTGGTCACTTGGAGGAAAAGTGCCCTATGTTACTACAATAGAAGCACACGAGGGGTTGCATACATTTGTTTTGATTTATGGAGGTCTTTTGGTATCCTTGGTGTTGCATTGTTTTCTCTACCACTTTAGTGTTGTTGGATGTTTCTTTGACAAAGCTAGTGGGTCCCATTAACGCTACTACTGAGTCAATGTCATTTTCAAATAATATCTCAGTCTGAGTGTAGCAATGACTGGTCTGAATGTCTTCAAAATTTTCATAATTTTCTACTTTTGAAGATTCAACAATTGCTTTTTTAATATCCTATTTCCTTCTCTAGATCCATATTGTTGGATTTGCTTTTCTTAATCTCCTTGAGAGTTGATATGAGATGCCTCTTCAAATAGATCTTTTCATCAAGATCTTCCAAATCACTAGAGGATCAACTAGATTCACAACAAGTGTCATTTTCACTCACATCTTGTTTAAGAGTTTGTTTCGTTTATGACTCTAGGGATTCTTTTACTGACACATAAATTGTCCTTTCTTCCTCTTCACAAGAGGTGGACCCATTGGATTCTTAACCATTGTCAAGGTCTTCTATTACTATCAAGGTGGTCTTTTCTCCACTAAAACTTGATGAGAAACTCTCATTGTTACTAGTACTTTCAGGTGAGCAGTTTGAAGATAAATGACCTACTGTGTGACAATAACAACAAAATAATAACTTACTTACAAATTGCATCTGTTGGGCGTAGCCCAACTTAGCCTAGTTTTTGGCAAAGACTCCACATTTTGTGGAGCAGAGTGCAAAGTGGACCGTGCAGCGAAGTAGTTGGAATATACCGCACAGTATAAGGGCATCAGAGTGGGGCAAAGCCCCTCCTTTTTGTAAAATCATGTATTAGGTTCTTGTTTTAGGGAGTTCATGGTATTTGGACCATGGTATTGTAATGATGTAACCCTCGATGTAATACTATATATAGGGTCAAATAATAAGAAGAAAGATAGATCGTTGAGATCCATATCTGTGTTATGGTTAAACTTTTGTGATTTGTTGTTTGGGAAGAGAAGGCGAGGCTCTGCAGTTGAGTGCGCAGAGGCCTGAGTCTACAACTTCGTGCGTAGACGACGTGTAACTTTGTGCGCAAACGACTTGTAGTTTAGTGCGCAGACGATCTATAGCTTAGTGCATAGGTCAAGAACTATTTGTTGTACAAGATTTCTTATTATAAGCAACATTTCTTGTGGACGTAGCCCCACATTGTAGTGAACCACGATAATTTGGTGTCTTCATGTGTATATTTGTTTATTATTTGTTGTAGCGTAGTAGTTTATTACAATTGCACTTTATTTCAACACAGTGATGATTTATGGCTTTATATGATATGTTTAAGTGATTAAATGAATGTGGTGAAGTGATTTATGAATGTTAAGAATAAAAGGTAGTATAAAACACCACATTGCATCATCCTTCAAGGCTACAGAAACCTGGTTCTGCATCCTCCCATAGTCAGTTTGGGTGAGACTGCAACCTGCTTGTAGGTCGTTGCTGAAAGGGCTAGTGATTGAGGGTTTTGTTAGTGCATAGCATAGATCGAACCTAGGTCAGCCCAAATCATAATCAACAAATGGTTTTGTTCCTGAGACAACATTCCATTATGCATTATGCATGGTTAATTTTGATTATTACAATGTCGGCATCGAGAGAACCGAAGGGTTCGTAGTTCCCTCTGGTAGCTTCAGATGTTTGTGAAGCAGCACAATATGCCTCACTATGGTATACCACTCAACTGTCGCGAGAAATGGATAACATGATGTTTTTCATGTTATATCACAGGGATTTACATATGTTGGTGAACCATCACCCTCGCCTCTCACCAAGCCTATACGAGCAGTATAGAGATGTTGCGAAGTTTAAGGTTGATTTCCCCAAAGTATATATATAGGTTCGTAGGGACACAAAGAAGAAAAGGCATCCCCTGCCATACTTAGTAATAGAATATGACCACTTAGTACTAGTACAAAAATGGCCAATAGGATGGATGACTATGCTGGAGGCAGAGGTAGAAGATAGCGCGACAGAAGAGGACACCTCACAGTATGGTGAAGCGAGTGGAAATGACAAAGATAAGGATGAGCAGGAATCAGAGGAAGAGGAGAAACATGATGAGGGTCACCAAGATCCTCTTGAAGGAAATGAGCAGAATAAGGATTATGAAAAGATAGAAACATAACAAGTTGTTGCAGAAAAGAGGAAGGCACAGGGTGAAGTTGCCACAAAGATCAAGAAGAAGTAGAAGGTAGATAAGATGAAGGATATCACGCCAATGGTCCTCACTGATGGGGACCCAGAGAAGATCAGGGATAGAATTCAGGAGGCGACAATAGAGTCATGGAGTAAGTGGGAAGATCGCTACGACGCACTTCTCACAGGTGTGCAGGATCGGATCGCGAAACTTGAAATTTTGGCACAAACAGTTAGAAAACCCATGCAAATAGTGGAGAGGGTTGGAGAAGAAAGGAAAATATAGCCTTCACTAGCAACAAGGTTAGCGCCAATACCCTCTGAAGTCCTACAATTTGTCTTCGTTGAGGTACAACAATAAGTAAAAGAGTGGAAGCATGTCAACATGAACATCACAACATTACCATTGTAGAGGTTACATAAGTTGCACTTGGAAATAATAGAGGAGCTGAAGTTGGACGAACAACACATGCCACAACTCAACATTTAGGTAGAAAAAGAGCAAGCTTCGCTACAACAAAAACTTGACCAGATGATTCAGGAGATGGATTAGGCAGCTCAACATCAACAGAAGATAAAGGAGGTGATTCAAACAACACGCAAAGAGATTCCAGACCTTGATGTCCAATAAGAAGAGCCAGTAGAAGACAAGGTCGTTAAGATCGACCTTGCAATGAAAGGATATAAGGAAAAGATCAACACAATACAATTTAAATATGAAATGTAGATTAGTGAGTTGTAGATGAAGTTGCAGCCAACCACGTAGCAGGAAGTAAGAGAGAAGAGGGAGTCTGGTCTAAAGACTGCAATGGTCGACATCTCTACATTAGTGGCAGACTGTGGAAAATTGTTAGACTAGAGTTTACAGATTTGGACTTCGCTACGAGAAGATCCAAATGTGTAGAAATTACAGGAAGCGATTCAACAGAAGAAACAATAGTGGGAAGAGATTCAGGCATCTGTGAAGACCTTGTCGCTGTCCCTATACTCCCCGATCCTTGATCCCGGAGGACCTCTACAATGAACCCTATGTTGAAAGTAGCAACAATAAATACTAAAAATAGAAGTGCTAAAAATAGCACTACTAAAAATAGCATTTCGGGATACATTCCAATTTTAGTTAGTCCCTAAACTAAAATTGAGAATTAAAATTCGAATTTGATCTTAGCAACTGTTTGTAAAATAATTAATTAATTCATCTTGAGTTAATTAGTTGTAGGAAATCAAACATGAAGTCTATGTGAAGACATGCAATAGTTTCTCCATTGATTGAGGAAGTTATCCCTTGATTAAAGGAGATCAGGATGAGTTGTACTTTGAGTTGTAATTAGTTAGCTCAGTTAACTTAGTTAAGTCCAGTTAGATTAGTTCAGACAATTTGTTGAACTGATTGTGAGTTCAGTTAGTTAATGCATGCATGCATGTAAATGTTGCACTTCAGATAACTGAATATTCTCTCATAAATAACTCATGCATGTCAGTTCAGTCAGAGACCCAATTGAGATCAGATGATGGGACAATATACTATTAGTTGCATGAATATTCCATTGAGGATATCTCTTGCATGCAGAAGGAATGCATTCCTTGGTGATTGCGCAGTTACTTTTGAGTTTGATGAGTGTGTGATGAGGCCAATTCACACAGGTGGCAACATTGGACCCCAAGAGAAACTATGCAAGGAAATAGGATGCTTGGAGGGCCGAGGGAAGGCATATGTTGTGTCTATTCAGTCTGTGATTTGTATTGTAGGATTGTACTCAGAGCTGGATAGCTTGTGAGCTAAAGCTTTGTCTAACCCGGACATATTTCCACTTGTATGATAATACAGAGATCGGGGTTCTTAGCTGAGGCTTTCCCTAGAGCATTCTTTTGTGTTCATGTGCGATTGATTTCTCATTCTCTGTTATATGTGTTCTATTTGATCTTTCTCAAAATCAATTAAGCTTCCGCAAGTTTGTTGTAGAAGTAGATCTTGTATTTTGCTTTAGTATATTGCATAATATGTTGAACTACAATGGGAAATTCTACATGGTATCAGAGCATAGGTGATCAAAGCGAACAACAGTATACTAAGAAGGGAGAAGTTCAAAGTTTGAAGTTCCTGATTATATAAATCGAGTTCTTATCACATCTCAATTTCACCAATGACGTTCAACGGTTTGAGGCTCGAGTATGCCCTTGATGGCAGCTCGAATTATATAGCATGAAAGGATCGCATGGAAGCGGTATTAGAGGACAACGGTCTAAAGGACTTCATTGATTAAGAAGTCCCCAAGCCAACAACAACTAATGCCCAAGAATTGGCGGAATGGAAGAAATGTGTGGCTAGGGCAAGGAGAATCCATCTGGAGGGAGTTTGAGACCACATTGTCTCAAGTCTCCATGGGAAGGAGACAACGTTTTCAATGTGGAAAACATTTAAAGATCTATATCAAAAGAGAAGTGATCAGAGGAAGCTGGCGCTAAAAGACAAGCTTCGGAAAATCAAGTGTGAAAAGGGCGACACGATCTCTACATATCTGAACAAGCTCACCACCTGCAGGGATGAGCTTGGAAGTGTGGGGATCATGACAGTCGATGATGACATGGTGAGTCTTGCTCTCCTTGATCTTCCTAAGAGCTGGCATAGCTACCAAGACTTGGTTAATGGAAGAGAGAAACTGCCAGATTGGGAACGACTTTGGTTGGATCTGATGCATGAGGAGATAAGAAGAAGCACCCGAGATGGAACTTCATCAAAGCAAGATGATGAAGAAAATCTAGCCTTAGCGAGTAAGGCGAGGAAAGGGAAAGGGAAGGTGTCCCATTCCAAATCTAATTCTTCCCATGGTGGGAAGAAGTTTGACAAATCGAAAGTGTGATGCTTTCATTATCATGAGGTGGGCCATTATGCTACAAATTATCCACAGAAGAAATCCAAGAAGGGATCCTTGAAGGGATCAGATGGTGAGGCACTAGCCTCATAGTTCGAATTGGATTTCTCTCTCATTGCATGCATGGTTTCATCCATGGTGGTATGTGTTTGGTACATGGATAGTAGAGCCTCTTTCCACATGTCCAGTGACAAAAATATTTTCAGTACCTTGGAGGAGAAGGATCTCCAGATGCGAATCGAGAAGGGCGATGATTGAAAGTATCGTGTTTCAGGTGAAGGTATGGTTGTGTTTTAGAGGGAGCATGGAGCTCCTCTCACCCTGACTGATGTAAAGTATGTACCGACTCTGAAGAAGAATCTTGTGTCTGTCGCTATGCTAGAAGGCTATGATGCAGTCTTTAGTAAAGGAAAGGTATTCCTGAGGCATATCGGTACTAGACAGACCAAGACGATTAGGATTTGAGTAAAGAATCTCTACAAGCTAGAGGTAGACGCTTGTGCTGCATTGAGTTCCAAAGCAAAGTTGGTGCAAAGCCAAGATGTTGGCGAGCTATGGCATAGAAAATTGGGCTAGTTGCACCATGGGGCCTTGAAGATCATGCAACAGATTTCTACTGGACTTCCCAAGGGAAAACTGGAGCAGACGGATACATGCAAAGGTTGTACCTTCAGTAAGTATGCAAAATCTTCCTTTCAGGATCAAGACAGTAGAGCTGGAGAAATCCTGGAGCGAGGTCACACAGATGTATGTGGACCATTCTCTACAACCTCCATTGCTAAACAAAGGTACTATGTTATTTTTATTGATTTTTTTTCTCGTAGATGTTGGATCTACTTTATGCAAAAGAAGGATTAGACTTTCTTGAGGTTTTGTGAGTTTAAATCATTGGCAGAGAAAGAATTTGGAAAGAAAATAAAAGCCTTGCATAGCGACAATGGTGAAGAGTATGTCTCCCAACAGTTTAAGGACTTCTTCGTAGCAGAAGGAATTAAACGAGAGTTGACGACACCCCATAACCCACAATAGAATGGGGTGTTCGAAAGGAAGAACAGATCGATTGTGGGAGCAACTTGAGCGATGTTGCATGACCAAAGCCTACCACTTCATTTGTGGGCTGAGGCATGCAATACAACAGTATACTTGCAGAACAAAAGCCCGCACCATATACTGGGAATGAAGAAACTATGGAGGCCTTTTCCGGGAAGCGACCAGATGTGAGTCACTTCAGGATCTTTGGATCATCGATTTATCGCCATGTGACCAAAGATGCCTAGAAGAATCTAGATCCAACAGCTGAGTTGGGGATACTTGTGGGGTACACTGATACACCCCACAACTATCGGGTGTTCCTGCCTACTAGTCAGAGGAAAATGGTACGTAAAGATCTGAAGTTCGACGAGTAAAAAGCCATGTGAGTATCACTTGAGAGGGAGCTCAAGTTGCATGAAGAGGAGGAACTTTCAGTCCCTAAGGAGGAGGAGCCTCAGATTGATGTAGAGTAGCCTCATGTAGAGGATCTGGGAGTGGAGACATCCACTCATGCTGAGTCTTCCAGAGATGGGCGAAAACGCTCAAGGGAAGCTGACAGGTTGATGTTGGATGCGCGAGAGAATGTGGGACAACCATCTTCTCAGTGCAGACAGAGGAGGTCACCCAAGCGGTACACTGGTTACATGGCCCTGGTTGGGGAGTGTGTAGAGTCTGAACCTTCTTCATTCGAGGAAGCAGTGCAACAACCAGCCTGGGTTGATGCAATGGTAGAAGAGTACGACTCTATCATTTGGAACAGTGTGTGGGATTGTGTCCGAAGACCTCAAAACAAGTCAATGGTGAATTCCCGATGGCTTTACAAGGTAAAGCAGGTAGTTGATGACAGTGTTGAGAAACATAAGGCAAGGTTTGTTGCCCATGGTTTCTCACAGGTCAAGGGGATCGACTACGATGAGACCTTTGCTCCTGTAGCAAGGTACTCATTTATCAGATTGATGTTGCCACTATCAACTTAGATGGGTTGGAATATCCATCAAATGGATGTGAAGACAACGTTCCTCAATGGGAAGATTGAGGAAGAGGTGTACATTGAGCAGTTGGAAGGTTTTGAGACCTTTGATTGTGAATTTCATGTGTGCTAACTCAAGAGGGCTTTGTATGGGCTGAAGCAAGCACCTCGTGCTTGGGACACCAACATCGACAGTTATTTCACCGAGTTGGGCTTCACTAAAAGTGAAGTAGATGTGAACCTTTACCACATCATGGTAGAAGGTAAGCCATTGATCATTGTTCTTTATGTGGATGATCTGATTTTGATAGGTGATGTTCAGTTGATCAAGTCCTACAAGGAGGACCTTGCAAGAGAGTTCGAGATGAAAGACATGGGCCTTATGCACTACTTCCTAGGCATGGAAGTGTGGTAGAAGGATGGGGAAGTGTTTGTGTCTCAAGGCAAGTATGCCAATGAGATACTCAGGCAGTTCCACATGGAGAAGTGCAAGCCCATGCAGAATCCTCTAGTTGGTAACTAGAGGAAGGAGGATGCTACTTCATGTGAGGTAGTAGCTGCTACTGTTTATTGGCAGCTTGTGGGTTCACTAATGTATCTAGTAAACACATGACCAAACTTATGCTTTGCGGTGAACCAACTGAGTCAAGTTATGGTTCAGCCTACGAAGCTGTTTTGGAAGGCAGCGAAGCATGTGCTGAGATACCTCAGAGGCACATCTCAGTATGGATTGTGGTACAGACGGATAGAGGGAGTGAAGCTTCAGGGCTTCACAGATGCAGATTGGGCAGGGAGTCCATTAGAAAAGAAGAGCACTTATGGAGGAATCTTCAACCTTGGTTCAGATGCAGTTTCCTAGTACAACAGGAAACAAAGGTTAGTTGCACTTAGCTCAACAGAGGCTGAATCCATGGCTACCAGTCAGACATATTGCGAGGCCATTTGGATGCGGAAGATTCTAGTGGGATTGTTTGGTCAGAGGATGGATCCAACTGTGATCTACTATGATGACTTGTATCAAACTCTCTGAGAATCTAGTATTTCATGACAGGTCCAAGCACATCGATATCTGGTATCATCATCTTCGAGACTGTGTGGTGAAGAGGATCATGTTATTGTTGTATGTTTCGAATGAGGAACAAGATGCAGATATTTTGACTAAGGCATTATCAAAATGCAAGTTTGAGTTCCACAGAGACAGGATTGGGGTGACTGATAATCCCTTTCTTGTTGAGAGGGAGTGTTGAAAATAACAACAAGAAATGATAAAAATAGAAGTGCTAAAAATAACACTGCTATAAATAGCATTTCGGGATACATTCCAATTTTAGTTAGTCCCTAAACTAAAATTGAGAATTAAAATTCGAATTTGATCTTAGCAGCAATAGTTTCTCCATTGATTGAGGAAGTTGTCCCTTGATTAAAGGAGATTAGGATGAGTTGTACTTTGAGTTGTAATTAGTTAGATCAATTAACTAAGTTAAGTCCAATTAGATTAGTTCAAACAATTTGTTGAACTGATTGTGAGTTCAGTTAGTTAATGCATGCATGCAACTGTTACACTTCAGATAACTGAATATTCTCTCATAAATAACTCATGCATGTTAGTTCAGTTAGAGACCTAGTTGAGATCAGATGATGGGACAATGTACTATCAGTTGCAGGAATATTCCATCGAGGATATCTCTTGCATGTAGAAGGAATTCATTCCTTGGAGATTGCACAATTACTTTTGAATTTGATGAGTGTGTGATGAAGCCAATTCACATAGGTGGCAGCATTGGACCCCAAGAGAAACTGCGCAAGGAAATAGGAGGCTTGGAGGGCCGAGGGAAGGCATATGTTGTGTCTATTCAGTCTGTGAGCTGTATTGTAGGATTGTAATGAGAGTTGGATAGTTTGTGAGCTAAAGCTTTGTGTAATCTGGACATATTTCCACTTGTATGATAATATAGAGATCAATGTTTTTAGCTTAGGCTTTCGCCAGAGTATTCTTCTATGTTCATGTGTGATTGATTTCTCATTCTCTGTTATATGTGTTCTATTTGATCTTACTCAAAATCGATTAAGCTTTTGCAAGTTTGTTGTAGAAGTAGATCTTGTATTTTGCTTTAGTATATTGCATAATATGTTGATCTACAGTGGGAAATTCTACACCCTACATGCTTTCCCATCATGAAGAAACTCCCATTGTGTCCCTCTTCATGAGTAGAACATTTCCCTTTTGCATCATTTCTCAAAAATCTTCTGTTTATCCCAGTTTACAAGACCGACGCTACTGACCTGTGTCCTCCTCGCACTGATATGCAGGGTTTACAACTATCCCTACCGCCGATCGGATCGACTGAGTCATTTCTTAGTCACGCCGATCCTCTTTTGGAAAGTTTTTAAATATGGAGCCGAAGCTTCGAGCTCTAGAAGCTTTGTAACGGAAGTTTGGTAAATGGTTAGGCCGGATGGAGCCGAGGAGGTCAGATTGGGCTCCTTTCCCCTATTAGCATGGAACTACCTCATGAGATTAGATCTTCTCCCATGAGAAGAGGAACCATCTCCCATCCATTCAAGCTATATAAACCTCCACTTTTCCCAAGCATAAGCTAGTGTTAGTGTGTGTGTGCTAGTGCTAATTAAGTTTTATTTGGAGGAATCAACAAGTTATCCATACTCTGTAGCTCTCTAGTTTGTGTTTAAGGGAGAATTGTGAGTTGGTTTGGTGTGAAGCCTAAAGGGAAGAACCTTGAGACTATCATTGTTGAGGCCATCCATGGAATGCTAGCAAAAGTGTGTGGGAACCCGGATTTGTCAGAAGAGAACAGATGTCAAGACGTCGGTTGTAATATCTTCTTGATTTAATAAAGATGCAACTATCGATAGATTTCCTACATTAGATGTCATTTCACATGTTTATGGCTTAATGTTTCTTGACTTGTTAAGTAGGTTGAATATAATTTATATAGTATCACGATTGTTTTCTGTTGTTGTCTACTTGTTTCAGGCGTTCGTAAGAAGAAACAAAAGATAACTGGAGCAAGGAAACAAGGTCATCATCAAATGAATAGCGTACTAAGAGGTAGGCCCTCTTAATTGGTTCTAACCTAAGGAAATCTTCCATAGAATGTATAGTAGTCATTTTTTATCTTTACTGACTCTTTAAATTTGGAAAGATCATCGAGCACTTATCCTTTCGAGTCCATTAATTCCGAAAGCGACTAGAGTCACCTTTCATCATTTTCTCAACTCTTAAAATATGAAAAGGCAATGTTTCATTTCAATTACTTAAAATTAACTTCCCACGAAATATTCCTGGTTAAAGTTATCTTCCTTAGTAATTATTTAAAGTCAATTCCAATGGAAACATTCCCATAATCTACCAGTTAAGGATTCCCCTCAAATTGGAATCCTGGTCCTTTTCCTTCTTTTGGAAACGCTGGTGCTCCTTATATGGCGATGTTGTCCCTTCCTGGGTTAACCATTGGTCTACCTATTTGGTGTTTTCAACCTCGGTGGTCCCGAGTATCCCGAATCCTGTCCAAATGTCCCCTTCATTCGAATCATGTCACAATGATTCTAAGGTTGACCTCTCCCATTTTTCCCTTGTTTCTTCCTCTTCCTCTTCTACTTCGCCTAGTGAAACTTTGAAATCCAGTAGCCAGGAGGCTAAGAAGAAGACGATAAAGAAGAAGAAGTCAGATAAATGAGAGGCCAACCGTGCGACTATTACTCCAAATGCACCTCCTGTAGACAAACCTTCTGATCCTCCACGGAAGGTTAGATTCTCTTATAAGCTATGTAAGGGTGATCGTCTCCTTCGAGACAGTCCTGGCGTCCCCAGAGTCTTAGAGGCATGGTCTCCAGACCTGAATCGACCATCCCCATCGACCTCCGGAGATCATGTCGATGCTACACCTTCAGCTAACAATGGTAAGAAGAAAGGGAAGATTAAATTCCCTTATAGGTTATGTGAAGGATATAATCTTCTTCACCTTTGTCCTTTTATGGACAAAACATCCAAAGTTTTGGAAAACATTACAACTCCTCAACCTCAACTTCCTGTTGGTTATCAGAGGCTTTCTTCTAACCCTCTCCTAGTTAGTAAAGAGATTGACTTGAATTCATCTCTTGCCCATCCTGTTCTTCTTGAGCGTGACTCTCTTGTGTCTGTTCCCGAACAACCACTGGTCAAAAAGGGTGTCGACTTGGCTCCGCCTTTATTTTTTCACTCTGTTCCTGAAGAGGGTAGTGATCATACTGCTCATGTTCTTCTCGTCTCCTCAGATTCTCATGACTCGAAGAGTGACCCTCCTGTCCTAGTTGTTTAGAAGAGTTCTTCTTCTATTCCTGCAGAGAATGGGGGTAATCATATGATAGCCCCACCAAGTAGTTCTGTCGTCTCTTTCAATTGGGGTCCATTGACTGCTTTCCGCCTCCCATCTTATATGCCATTCCAGATCACAGTACAAGCCTATAATATGGTAGTACATGGAACTATATTAGATGAGGGCATGTCTATTAGCATCATTTCTTCTACTACTTGGCAATCTTTGAGCTCCTCACAGCTTGTGGCTGTCACTCAGAATTTGTTGGCTTTCAACTGAGGAACCAATCAACTCTTGGGGTTCCTTTCGAAGTTCCCTATTACTTTGGGAGGAAAGACCATCTATATATACGTGATGGTAGTCCAAGGTCCGTTAGATTTCAATCTTCTCCTTGGACACGACTATGTTTATGCCATGGGAGCTCTTATTTCTTCACTTTTCTGTGTGGTTTATTTTCCGCACGAAGGGAGAATTGTGACTATTGATCAATTGTCATTCATTGGTCACCAAGCGCCTCCTTTGCAACCATCGTCCGCTATCGGCTCTTGTTTGCAAGTAGTACCTTCCCTGCCACAGGTCAATTATGTGGCTACTGGTTCCGTCTCCATGTCTGTTGATGATCACACAGATGGTATAGTACATTATGTACTTGGGGCTTTGGAACTCGATCTATCTTTGGTACCGAGTGACATGTATTCCTCCCAAAGTGTGGTTTTTCCGTCTAGTGAAGACCTCTTGGGAGCCATGTTTTCTTATGGGTCATGAACAGACGTCGTGAGGATAGTTCCTGGTCTTGTGTCAACCTCATTAAAAAATGAAACAAGCAGTCATGGGGATAGTTCTTGGTCTTGTGTTAACCTCGTTAAAAATGAAACAAGGGATGAGCATAGTTCCTTGTCTTGCGGAAAGCTCGTTAAAAAATGAATCAAGATGTACAAGGATAGTTTGTTCCTGTATCAACCTCGTTAAAAAATGAAACAAGGGCCACGAGGATAGTTCTTTTTTGTATCAACCTCGTTAAAAAATGAAACTGATTTTGAGGATAGTTATTTTACTGTGTCAACCTCATTAAAAAATGAAGCAACTCCCTTTTCCAAATCGAGTCTTTGATTAAGATCTCGTAAAATCCCAGTCGAGTCTTTCCAAGATCTCGAAAGTGAACCTTCATTCCGTCCACATAGTTGACTAAAATGAATCTTGGGGGGCATGTACGTCGATTGAGTCATTATGATGGGGGCATGCAAACTTATAGTAAGCATAGTTTTTCATTTCAAGCTTGTGTAAACATAACACTAAATCCAAGCAGAGTTCTCCATGGTTCAAGCTTGTGTAAAAATGAATCCATGCCCAATTTACATCTCGTGATTGTGATTTTTATCAGCTAATTTCTGCTAGATGAGCCTTGGTTGTTTCATTCCATCGCTACCATCTCTTTGGTCGATCATATGCTTTCACTTGGTTGTTTTTCCTTTCTTGAGGGACCGCAATGATGAGTGGTTTTATTAGCTAGCTTCTTGACCATTACATGTTTTGAGTAGTTCCACCATTGCCGGAACCAGTTTCTACCCTTTATACCACTCGTTCCTCGAGGACGAGTCACCTTTAAGCTCTTTTCTGACTCGTAAAAAATGAAAATATCTATAAGAAGAGTTTCGGCATAAATAACATGTAGAAAACCTTTGTTGACGCGTTTCGAACCAACTAGTGTGGTTCATCGTCAGGACAAGTTGAGGAGTCAAATCATGGCTACAAATTAAATAAGGAGAGTAGATCTTCCAAACGGCTAGGTTGACCATCAATGGGTATATAAAATGGCTAGATTATATAATAATATTAAAATGTTAATAAGTCAAAGGTAATAACTTATAGTAATAGAATAATATTATAATTATAGTAAATAATTTTCTTCTAATAAATAATTTTATATATATTATATATTATATATTAGAATGTTATTCTATTTTATTTTATTAATATATTTTTCTTAGGTTATTAAATTAATTTATTTAATTATTTAAATACTAGGGATAAGTAAAAGGGGGTTTATATATAAGAATGTTATTCTTTTTTATTATATTATATAATATATATATATAAATTTTTTTTTTTGATGGTCAACCTAGTCAACCTAGCTGTTTGGAAGATTTGTTCTCCCTATTTAATTTGCAGCCATGATCTGACTCCTCAACTTGTCTTGATGATGAACCACACTATTTGGTTCGAAACGTGTCGACAAAGGTTTTCTACATGTGATTTACGCCGAAACTCTTCTTATAAATGTTATGGATCACAGAAGCCTCAATTCAACAAATGAAAAGATCGCCGAGTATTTTTCCCTTTTGACTCGTAAAAGAGAATAAAGTGGGGGGTTCGCTTTCAAGCTATTTTCCGATCCTTTAAACACGAAAAGATTGCCGAGCTCTTGCTGTTTTGAACTCGTTAAAGGCTGCAAAATGTCATTTACCCAATATACATTTACCCCTTTTTTGGGTTGGGATAAACTATTTACGAAAAAGGTACTCCTTGACTGAAATGGTCAAGCGGTTCTCTAGAGTATCATTTTCTACCTTTTCGGGCTTGAAAGACACAAATGTAAGAAAAGGAACCATGTGGGGTTTTCTTTTCCGTGTCTTTTTCAAACTCTCTAAACATGAAAAAGATACCGAATTACACCTTTGTCGGACTCGTTAAAACATTAAATGACATTGGATTCGTCGCCATGACAAATGTAAGCTTCTCCTTCCTAGGGCTCATTAAACTTGCTAGATTGGATTTGCCCGAAGGACGAACTTACAGTGCAAGCACATGCTATTCCCTTGAAGCTTGTGATAAAAAATAATTGGGGTACCTGCAAGAAATGGTGGGGAAAATTTTGGAAATTTTATCAGTTGTGTCAGCAACTCACTCTTGAACATGACACTTTCTACTTTCTGTCAGGTTGGGATATCCTCCTTTTCATCATTGACCTTCCTGGGTTGGGCCACTCATTTTTGCCTTCTGTTTGATCTCTACCACATCATCATGATCACTAATATTATGGATCCAACAACTGCCAAATTCCGGAATCATGTCCTCGATATGTTCAAGAGTCGTGCTTCTATAGTTACCCTTACCTCTGATTCTCTGTATCATCCAAAATCATTTGCATCCCTTTGTCTCTTGTAGATGATGTGGGACACATCATGGCCCTCCTTTGACATAGTCACTTCCTATCGACTTCAACTCATTATCCAGGAAGTTGGTCGAGAGACTCCCTTCCAGTACCTTGGAGCTTGCATGCCCTAACGAGAAGTTCTTCGCACTCAACGATAAGTTCAGATCACTGGCTTTCAATCGGGTGATTTCGTGGGTGTTCAACTTCAGTTCCTTCATTCACATTCCGTGAATTGTGCTGATAGTACCTTGAGAACCATTGTCATTATTGGCGGTTTCTCTCGCGCTTGTTAATAATTTACATCATTGACTAGTAATCAAGCGATTTTCTAGCATGTTCGACGTCAACACATCTATTCACATGTTGGAATCTGGACTTTGATTGGGTCGTGTTGGAACACAAGACCCTGGGCTCATATTACAAAATTCCAGGTTGTAAGGCTATGTGACATGATCATGTTGATATACATGTCTCTTTCATATGGATGGTTGCGACCATACCATGAGTTGTCATGTGTGATCCTTCTCATTATTGGATGGCTGCGACCATACCTTTGTGTTAGGATATTTCGACACATAGGAAATAAGTATAACTTGGTCTAGTGTAGAGTTAGGTAAAGTGTGTTTCTTTACTATGTACTTTTGTAACTTACAATCTGATGGTCACGATATGTAGTGATTCGACGGTTCATTCTCTCCTCGGTATTACCGACACTGGATCCGTGGCTAACACCCGATTGGTCCATGATCTCTATTTAAAGAGCATGGGAGGGGTCATTTGTAGGTTAACTGTTCATGAGAGAAGCTTATGTAAAATTTCATTCTTTTATTAATAAATTGCTTGAAGTGGCCGCGTTGGCTCATGCCGTGGACTGTTTCCCTCTTTGAGGGTTTTAACCACGTCAAAAATACTGGTGTATTGATTTGTGATGTGTTTGTCAGCGGTGTCCTTTGGTGTTTTGTCTGAGGAACTTACCCTGTAAATTCCTACATGGTATCAGAGCTATTTGAGGGCTGCGTCCGTTGGTGATCCAAATCTGAAGCCGGTAGAACTGCATCCGACTGTCGTTTCCTAGATCTACTATTGATGACAACTTTCGGGCTGAGAGGACTGCTCTATTGTGTTAGGAGCATCTATTCTAGTGAAGAACCCCTTTAGTCTCATGCGAAAAGGTTTCTGGTAGACCTAGCTACGTCATTTTTAAAATCTGGAGGTATATAGTGTTTATTTGCAGTTTCAAGTTATTTTCTCTCTCTTTATTATTTCGGTTTATTTACCTTTTTTTATTACCGAATCTATACCTTTCATTTCTGCGTATGCTCTTTTACCTGCGACTTTATGCGATCTGGGCAAATCAGAAACAGAGAGGAAGGATTTTTCTCATGCGTATGCTCTTTTCCGCTGCGCCTTAGTGTGATCTCGGAAAATTAGAAACATTGAGGAAAATATTAGTTTCCGGGTAAAGCTAACCTCAAGCGTAAGGCTTGTTTGTGTTTGCATGTCCGGTTTTTTTTTTTTTTTTTTTTTTTTTTTTTTGTAGGGAAAAAAGAGCTTTTTCAAGCAAGCATGCAACCCAAAGCTTCCCCTCCCCCCCCCTCTCTCTCTCTCAAACTTTTAGTTTAGCTCACTTGGTCCAAAGCTATTTTATGAGAGTAGAGGTCTTGATTTCAAGTCTCCTTTTTGTTGAGCTAATTAGATTAAGTTTGGAAAGGGGGCAGATTTTTCATTTCCACACATTCCTGCACTTCGTTGGCATCTTCATCAACTTTTCTTCAAAAAGCCAAAACTTCTTCATCCGGAAGCCGTTTTTAGAGCCGTTTTTTTTTAACCAGCCTAATTTTTCGAGATCTTTCCATTGGAACACTTAGTTTCAGCATATATAGCTTTAGTTTCTGTTAAAATGGAAAGTCAATGCCAAGTTTTTCTTGATAGCACCAACTACTTCCAATGGTGGTCCTACATTGTGGATTTACTTAGAAGTAAAGGTCTTTACAGAATAGCCACAGGCCAAGAAAAGGACCAAACCAGAAGATGAAGATAAGGCAGCTAAATGGGAAAATAGGCAAGATCAAGCACGTGGGTTGATAGGGATGTCTATTTCTCCAGATCTTAGATTCCATATTGCAGAACTCGATACTCCTGATGAAGCATTGAAACAGATTACTAAAGTTTTTGGAATCAAAAATGAACTTAGAGCCCATCAACTTGAAAATGAGTTGCTTACATTGGACCCCAATAATTTTTCTTGCATTGAGATTTTTTGTCCAAGTTCAAGACCCTTAGACTTCTCGTGGAAGGTGTTAAGGTTAAGAAAGAAGATAGTAACCTTATCTATTCTATTCTTACTAAGTTGGGACCAGCCTACTCTGTGTTTGTTTCCACCTTCCATTCTACAAGAGAAGCCTTCATTTCTCAAGGGCAAGACTACAAGTCCCCTTCCTTTGATTCTTTTTGTGATTCTTTAATAAGAGAACAAGAAAACTCTTACACCTTGGTCTTCTTAATCTTGGAAACTCTTCTAAGAAAGTGTTAGCCGCCCAACAAAAACCAAATTCAAAGAATCCTAAGAAGTCGTATCCTAAAAGGAATGGTCCTAAACCAAACAAGGGTCCTAAGCAATTTCAGCCTCAAAATGAAAAATCATTTCACCAAAATGATAAGGAAAATAAAAACAAAGGGAAGAATATTGATAGACATTGTCACTTTTGTAATCGAGATGAACACTTAGAATCTAAATGTTTTAAGAAGATGGAACCCTTGGAAGCAACAATGAGGAAGCATAACATCCATTTGGAGCACTTTTCAAATTCATCTTCAGGAATGGCACTTTCTACATGTGGTTGTCAAGCATCTCGGTCTAGCTATGCACTAAATGTATCTTCTTCCTCTCATTCTCATGAGTGGCTCATTGATTCTGGAGCTTCTTATCACATGGCCAAAAATAAAGCCATGTTTTCTTCTTTAGATTGTAACACAAAAAATATATATGTTGGTGATGATAGATCTCTTAGTGTTGTAGGGACTGGAACTGTTCATATAGACAATGGTCAATTTAATGATGTATTATGTGTTCCAACCTTATCTTGCAACCTTCTATCTGTATATCAGATAACTCATTCAGGTGAAGGTAAAATCGTTGAATTTTCACCTCACGATGTTGTAATTAAGGACCTAAAGGATCCTAGACAGATTTTAGCTACTGGCGTTGCTGATGATTCTACAAGGTTGTATAAGTTTCACAACTTTGGGTCATCAAATCTTCCCTCGGTATTTGTTGCTCATAATGATGAAGTGAGCAAACTTTGGCATGAGCGATTTGGTCACTTAAACTATCGCTCCCTTCAGCATCTATGTAAAGAAAATATGGTGACAGGTCTTCCTATGGTATCTTGCAGAGATGGTGTTTGTTCCGGATGTGTACTCGGAAAATATCATCGGTTTGAAAAATGTGTCTCTTGGCACGCCTGAGCCCCTTTACAGCTTGTGCATAGTGATTTATGTGGTCCTCTTCCTGTTGTTTCATTCTCTGGCTGCAAGTATTTCTTAACTTTCATTGATGATTTCTTTAGACGCACTTGGGTATACTTCTTAAAACTCAAGAGTGAAGTATTTAACATGTTCTTGGCCTTTAAGGCCTTTGTTGAAAAGCAATCTGGACATCAAATTCTTAAGTTAAGATCTAATAATGGTGAAGAATATGTTAACAACAAATTCATCAACTTTTGCGGTGAGAATGGAATTCAAATGCAACATATTGTTCCATATACTCCATAAAAAAAATGGTGTAGCTGAAAGGAAGAATCGCACCTTAAAGGAAATGGCTAACTGTATGCATCAATCTAAAGGACTTAGTCTTAATTTTTGGGGAAAAGTAATTAATTATGAAAATTACATAATAAATCACACCCCTACTAAGGTTTTAAAGAATATCACTCCAGAAGAAGCATGGAGCTCAATTAAACCAGATGTAAGTCACTTTCGTGTTTTTGGAAGTGAAGCATGGGCCCATATTCCAGATGAGAACATAAAGCTTTAGAACCTAAGAGTGAAAAATGTATTTTTGTTGGATATTCTAAAGATGTCAAAGGATATAGACTTATTCCACTTAAGTCCAAAAATGTTATCATTAGAAGAGATGTAAATTTTGCTGAAAACATATCGGCCTACGAGCCTAGTTCGACGGATGTGCCACCTCTCTCTATCTCTTCTACTTTTGAAAATATTTCTTCTTCAGATGATGAAAGTGAGGATGACAATCCTCCCCCACCTTCTCAGGATCCCCCTTCAGCTCCTCAACTTCCAAAATGGGTTCGTGCTACTCGGGATGCAGCAGGTGATCTTGCCGGTGATCCTACAGATCAGCGACGTACACATTCTCAGTTCGATAGAGCCTCTTCTTTACTGGCTCAAGCTTCAGCGAATTATGATCCTGACACCTTTGCAGAAGCTTCAGGCCATCCAGATTGGGACACAGCTATGAATGAAGAATATCGTTCATTATTGGCAAATGATACATGGGATCTTCTTCCTCTACCAAAGGGACGAAAACTTGTTAGATGCAAATGGGTTTACAAAACCAAGTATGAACCTGATGGGAAAGTTGATAAACATAAAGCTCGTCTTGTTGCTAAGGGTTTTTCACAAGTTGAAGGCATTGAATATACTGAAACCTTCTCCCCTATTGCCAAAATTAACTCTATCTGCCTTGTTCTTTCCCTTGCTGCCTCTTTCAAATGGGAAGTCCATCAGATGGATGTTAAATCCGCCTTCTTGCATGGGGACTTGCATGAAGAATTCTACATGGAACAACCTATTGGGTTTATACAA